>JAMKCH010049240.1:0-17890 GCA_023653785.1 Ophioderma brevispina | reverse complement strand
ACTGAACAATGTTTTAATATTTGTTAAATATCTTAATTACAAAAACGCCAATTTTTTGATAACAATACTGAGAAATTGATGGCTCCACGGCTTTAATGAAGAAAGTGTGCCTTTTTAACAGGATTTTTGGAGCCGGCAAACTTGATGCACACAGCAAATCTGTTATACCAAAAGAGAATATAGAAACACTGCCAGATTGAGATTGAACTCTCACACATCGTGTTGGTTAGCTTGCTTTGATCACAACAGATTGCAACATTTTCCACTGGAATCAACCAAGATATGAAACGAATTATGTCCCAAGCAACCAACTTCTATACCTGTAGTAGTAACAAATTACAACATTAGTTGGCGTTTAGCAGGCAAATTCAGTCAGAGCATTTTCAGTACTGTTAGGGCAAATTTTGTTTTGATACGTAATGGCTTTCGCAACGGCCCGCCATTCTAGACTACATAGCCTCATAGGGCTTCTAACCGTAAATGGGGTCCATTTACGGTTAGATATTCGAACGATTAGTTTGAGTCCGAGTTTTGAACTCACGCCAGTCACGGACCATCTAGTTCCAGTAACTGAACCAGAGGTCGGCCTTATCTTAAATTACTGTAATATTTTCATTGAACGGACCCCTAATTGCAGAACGGCTATTTGCGGAGAATGATGGATTAAAACCAGTATTTCCTCCTCTATTTACAACAACAAAAGCAATTTGGCCTGAACTTTCCAAGATTAACGAAGAATCTCGCATACCTTGTCCTTCAGGCATGTAGAATGAACTTCAGAAAAAAAAAAAAAACTGAACGGACAAAAAAACTGAAAAAATGCGTGAATCCACAGAAATACCCCAAATCATCGGGCCGAAAATAAATCAAAACGCGTTAAATTCGGGCCAAAAAAAAAAACTGAATTCAGTTTTTTAAACTGAAGATTCTCATGCCTGTGTCTTCCATATGTTGCAGTTTCAAAGCTTATAGCACCCTGAAAAATAATGTTTTTTTGACGTATTTTTCGCATCAACACAGATTGGCAATTTTATCTAGCTTCGGCCATGAGCATGTGGGGGTTAAAGGTCACAACCTGGTCATACCAGGGTCATACTCGTGACAAACTTACGAGTATTACATATGGGTATTGTTTGGAGGGTTTGAACGCGACGCGAACGTGTTTCGCGGCTGTTCGGGCCCGGATTGTGAACGTGCATAGTAATCACGGGCCCTCTTTTAAATGCGCGATCAACCCCGATTTTTTCGAGCTATTTTGGCCGGGGTATTTGAGACCAGAGAATGTTACTAACGTGATTTCTTTCTTTTCATATGAGATCGGTAGAGGGTATAATTTTTTTTTTCAAACTAAGAGGCTATTGTGGGCGGCTCCCAATTTAAAAACAGTTGTGTTTGCATCATGGGCGTATTGAATTCGAACAGGAACTCAAAAATTTCTACTAGAGAGAGATGAAATTAACTTAAAAAACAATTTTATAACAGGTAGGCTTATTTTTAGTAGAAGTAACAGTACAAACTCTGAATGCATCCTAATTATCAATTACAATGCAATGTAGTGTAAAAAATACTCAACACACTCCTTTTTCTCTCCCACCCCACCCCCATTTGTAAGGTCGAGTTATGCACTTATTTATACTGGTCAGATCAGGCACTGTAAATTTTGTATTTTTAGTAGCAATGATAGATCATTCACAATAATTGCGCGATCTGGCGATGGCCCCCTTTAGTTTTTCTAACGACTGGTAAAAGATTACACATTCCATATTATACGAACGCCATCATGTTCAATCACTCCAACAAGACCGAATGAACACGTTCTTTTTTCGAGTTCAATACGCCCGTGGGATAGATCTAGCTACCTGACAAGTCAACGATACATTCGTCGAATGGAACATCAACCAGCGTTCATCGAGTAAATCGGAAGGGTCTACTTTTGCTTTGAATTTTATCTTTTCTGAAGGAAATATAACGATTTCAATAATGCAGAGTGATGTATGAGTGTCTAAAGCAGACCTAGAATAGAATAATAGTTCATGATATTTAGGTACGTTTTTAGCTGTACGAAAAGGAGTTCCACTTCACAAAAATTTCGACTGTTCTGGGTATATGTACATTTCCTTTACCAGGGGTACCAAAAATAGAGGAAGTAGATGATAACGAGTAGGTTAAAGGTTGACCTCTGGTTTGGTTACCAGAACTAGGGACCCATTCATGCATTAATTCATGCAAGTAAACTTTCTGTCATGCGGGCTGTCATGTCTGTTTTAAATAAGCTTCAACTTGTTCACAGATCATACTCATGGCCGGCCTCCCTTCTGGCATGTCTTGGGGAATCATAGGGCTTAGGAAGAGGGGGGCACACCCCAAATAAAAGTTTTTTTTTTGGGGGGGGGTGTTGGGGGGTCATGGGTATATAACACTTTTTAACCAAAAACATTCAAGTTCCAAAGCCTTCACCTCCCAGCGCGTGTACGACACGCATATGTAATGATAAAACAAAATTTTTAGGCTCGTATGCTCGCCGTGTGTTTCCCCACATTTTTAACCATCACCTTCAAAATCTGTAAGGGGGGATCGGGCCATGAGCACCACCCCGTCGCCAACGACACAAAGGTAGTATTGACCAATTCTTATCAACCAATATGAAGTTCTGTGTTACACAGATCGAATAGTGGTTGAGTTAAAGACTCCTAAACCACAGACGATAGGTAATTGGATTGCGCTGTGGACGTGGTCACACAAAACTACATACCTGATTTTACCTGGTTGACGGACTTGTTTCCCTTTTTCAAAGTATCGTCATTATTACCAAATCACGTAAACACAATTGTTAACTTTCAAAACGTCATGAAGATTTCAAAAATTGAAAGGTAGAATTTGAAAAAAAAGAAAGTAAACTTGATCGTTTCACTCAAGACATACTCAGTGTTTGTTGATAAACACGCTTTAACACAAATGACCCGAGGTCATTTTAACATTCCCTGCTATTTGGAAATCATTGCGCATGTTAACTTCAACAAATTGGTGAAATATGGAAGTGTTATCATCATAAAAGGCACGTGAAATTTGTAAATGGTTAATACGCCATTCATATTTTATTAATTTTCAATTAAAAAATGATTGTTAATAATAGATAAGAATTATTTTTTATTCTGCGTAGAGTTTGATGAAGCAGCCATTTGGTTAGAGCCATTGATTTACACGAAGCTCACCGGTCTGTGCGAGTATCCCGATACACCTTGGAAATATCATGGTCAAACCTGTAACGTGCAAAATGCTATCCGCATGTTGGTAACTGAACATGGTGAATTACGGGATATGTGCAATCACGAAAACTGGATTATTCTCCCTTGTGTAAAAAGGAGTTTGACATGACCTTTACGTCACTTGATATTATTTATACATGTGAATTTATATCAACATTGCCAGGTCCACGAACGATGTTGGAAACCTGCATGAAAATTATTGGCGTTTATGGAGATTTGAGGTCCAAGTTGGCATGTGTAATTAGTTTCTTGAACATGTTAACCATGCATTTGGCATAAAACGACTGAATACGAATTTGAAAGGGTTTTTGTTTTAGCGCACGATAAATTTTGTAACATAAGGAAAAGTAAACCTGGTGAAGCGCAATCCAATTACCTATCCGTCTGTGGTTGAGGATTAATATTACCTCACCACAGATTTCGTCTGCACAAACAAAACCAGCAAAAAGCCGTTGTTTCCTGGTTAATTTCTGCGCATGCTTACTGATGCTTAGTGGAATTCTATTTTTAGATGCCCGGTAAGCGCGGCGATTCACCTGCAAACAGCGCCGAAATCTGAAGTACAAAGACCTTTTCACATGAAATATAATTTACAGAAATGTAGACGAAAGTCAAAGAAACAAAAAAAACCATTGAGGGCTGCATTATACGAAATTAACGGTAAAGGTTGAATTTTTTAAATCCTAACATTGCACTATTTGCCGCTGCCAGGTGATTCACCGCATCTTAAAATAACAGCTTTGAAAAAAGAAAATATATGCAGTTGGTGCAGGCCAAGAAATACGTATTAAAAAAACATCAATTTAGCCTAAGTTATTGGCCCTCAAATAGAAATCCATGTATTATTGGTATGTGCGTACATTTATACTATTGCAAAACCTTATCCTATTTCGCCAACCCAAGCTGGCCAAGCCAACTGGTTTCCAACAGACTTACAGGCTACAATAATTATACTAGAGAAAAAAGTGATGAGAATCGTGTTACGTAATTAGGCTGAGGTTGCACCCGAATATACGCACCCCAACTGTGAAGGCTATAAGCATATTGTAACAATGGGTCCAAATGTCTACTGAAAATCTCTATTCAAAGACAACAATTTCAAAACTGCATCCAAGAGTGCGAGTAGAATTAACTATTCATTTTTCCCATTATCTTTCGTTTTAAATTAGTTTGCATGTTTGAACATGGCATAACTTTTCTGGAAACCATATGTCCTCAAGTTTTTGATCTAGGGCGCGCTGTTATTTTGGTTTTGCGACGGAGGTCACAGATCAGAAACGAGTCCCTCTGCCGAATGAGGCAAGTTCATTATTTACATAATCAAGGTCTATTGCCGGTTGAATGCGAATACAAACACGTCACTGAACGTCAAATGTATGATCACATGCTTTAGTCGTGACAGTAAGACCACTTGGTTTGGCCGCCATTTTTTTGTTTTTTTAACCTGGAGAAAATGACAAGGTCGACTTAAAAATTTGCCAATTTCTACTTTGGCAGTAAGGGATCCTTCATAAAGGAGGTGGCTCAGGTGGCACTAGACCGTTCTGGAGCTGTAATCAACCCTAACGATGAGGTAAGTTAGGGATAATTATTATTCGTATTGTAGCGGGTTGTCCCCAACGTCAATTCAGCCACTTGTGGCCTAGTTTCTGCTAAGCATAACTCCAATTATGTCGTTAACATGTTGTCATTAACGGATGTGGATTTCTGCAAATACTACGTAATACCTTTTGCCTGTTAGCCCGTGTTTACAGGCCAATTCACAGAGCCAACTTTTTGACCCTGCAGACGAACAAAATATCACAAGCAATTCAGAATCGAGTTGATATATGTTTCCTTTATAAAATATTACCTTTCAAGAGTTATACTCCAATTTCTCGCAAAAACAGTAGAAATTTCCTAATTTTATCGGGAAACCAGAACCTTTCTTTGCAAGACTGGCTGTGAAACCGGCCTGAATAATGTGCCTTTGATCCGGAGGGTCACTCCGGTACCCTTGACCACTGAATCCCTGACCTCTCATATACGCACGGCCGTTTACAATGTGCTGCTATTCCCTTGAGCCGTCATGTTTGCTAGTTTCGAACGAGGGGCTAGGGACTCAGGTCCTTACTGGAGAAAACAAGAGAAAATTAATCCTTGTTGATAACAAATAACACGTGGTGACCCGTGTGACGTATTGCATGACTCTTGTGCCTGTCGATTATTGCTTCCCTCATGCATTGGAACGCTGAAGTGATTGTAGTCGCATTTTGTTCAAATTTTGGATTTTATATTTCCTTTTGAGTTTTTTTCACATACGTCATCGCATTGTATATGGTGTCAACTTGTTATTGACTAGTGAAAGCAGGGATTGTTTCTCTCTTTGGAGGGTTTTTGAGATCGACAAAGTTGAGGTAGGTGACAGGCAAAAGGTATATTACGTATGTATTTGCCGAACTCCACAGCCGTTAATGACACATGTTTAAGACATAACTGTGGAGTTATGCGTAGAAACTACCCACTTGTCCTTGTTTTTTTTTCCAATGTTTTTCAGTGGTGGCCGGCCGCAAGCTGGCAACAATCCCGGGGGCCACCGGGTCGCGGTCACGATTCCGAATGTCGGTTTATGAGGACTCGAGATGGGGATTATTTAGAGGCATGTCACCATTCCAATATATTTAGGCATTTCAAGTTATTCCATACAAGGTCTACCATGAAACACTTATAACAAATAATTAGGGAAACTATGAGTACATTTTTAATTTCTTGTAAACCATCTATGATGAAAATATATAATTATTTCAAACAGTCTTTTATACATCATTCAAACATTGCTACTACGCAATGATGGCCACGTGGGCGGTTACGACCAGGAAAAACAATTCTGAATTTTTACTCGGAAACCAGGTGAATATTGCAATCCGACCTTTAAAAACAAAAACGACCTAACTTGCAATGACTGCTATCACGTTGTACATGTGCTGTATTTTAACCTGCTCTATTAGTGTCATTTCGTGAAAAACCTAATTGGACAATTTATTACAGATATCACCCATATACATTTTTTAAGATGTCAAATTCAATAAATTCTACTGGGACAAGCATAGAGTTTTCACTAAAAAATGCAACTGAGTGGCCTTGTGTTTCTATTTGAAATGATCATTAGCTGTCATGATGGAAAATTTTATTGATCGAACTGCTCATGGTACAACATGACCTTGTGGATTCATTCATAAAAAAACTTCTCTGAGCACGATGAGTCATCCAGCAAACTGCTGGTTCAACGGAAGCCTAGCTTGCCGTCAGTGACGTCACTTAAGTTAGCGGCGCACTTCACTAATTAGCCTAACCAAATTTCTAAAGTCCCAAGTGATTTTGATCTGTGTAGCTTCCGGTGGCCCCCCCGCCCCCAATCCTTGAAAATCTTCCTAGAAGCCAATGGGGATGAATTCATTATTCCGCCAGTGCCATGCCACCACATCCTTCAGTTTTCAACATGAGTTTTATTCCGTTGAGGCTGGCCGAATTCATAAGGGTGGTGTTAGTTCTCTAGCTGAGCATAACCTTTTTGTCTTTCATCATCTTTTAACATTTGGACATTATCGTATTAGCTACCGTAAAGGTTATATGGCCGCTGTACATTGACTT
The DNA here is from genome assembly GCA_023653785.1 of Ophioderma brevispina. Classification (NCBI taxonomy): domain Eukaryota; kingdom Metazoa; phylum Echinodermata; class Ophiuroidea; order Amphilepidida; family Ophiodermatidae; genus Ophioderma; species Ophioderma brevispina. The sequence continues at coordinate 10,994 of JAMKCH010049240.1, read as the reverse complement.
GGTAATCAACAATAAGCACATCCGAAATTTAAAGTCCATCTGACATCGTCAAGATTTTTCAAACTTACCTCACAGTATCTTACAATACTACAGAACAAGAATCCCCACGTTGTTTTGTTGACAACAAACGAACGTATGTCGACATTTGACCCGCCAAACTCCTAAACTGGCAACCACTCACTCATGACAGTTTTAGGGATTAAATAATTCTGCGTTGAAAATTCATCCAATTAAGTATTTTTTTTTCGCCGTTTGTATGAAACAATTTGTGTGGAGTCTTGTTCTGTATATGTAAGACTTGCTACAGAGTCCTGGTTGAGGTAAGGTTGAAAAATCTTGACGATGTCAGTGACTTTAATTTGGCATTTGCTTATTGTTGATACCAAGACCATTACAGCGCATAACTTTACGGTAGCTGATATATACGATAATGTTCCAAATTTTAAAGATGAATGAAAGACAAAGGTTTGCTCCGCAGACTAATGTTGGTGTGGACAATAATAAATTCTTTCCTTGTTCTGTACCGTCAATTACGTCAGACTCGCATTGGTCGCCTTATTCTGTCCCCGACTTTAGTTGAGCGCTGAGTCTACATACATGCATGTACGTGCTCGATGCTGCAGAAGTTTAAACCAGCCCAGTGGCGAGTGATGCAATGAATTCCCGCGGAATTTTTATGTTGAACAATCGTTGCGATGCTGGCTTATTTACCACTTTAATAAAATATCCAACCTGCACTGTCCCATCTATGCGTTGACGCTTTTCAGGGATTGTGTCACTCATTGTTTCTATCTCGGTAAAGCAATAAACCGTAGGCTTACGTTATATATCTTCCCACTTGAAGACAGCAAGAGTGAAGCGATGAAACAAAACAAGCTCGGCGATTCTGATCATCCTGTCTACCATCGAATAACCAGAGGGCACTGGCTCGTTTAGCTAGTTCGCAGCACTGCTTTAGGTATCGCAATATAGAGAGACGAGGTTAATGATTACCTAAAAAAAAAGCCCTGAAAAAGCTGAGACGTTTTCCTTCGAGTTTATGTACGAAATAATACAGCTATGAGGTATAGCGTGGTATAACAGCATTATTTATTAAAAATTTCAACGAAAAACAATAAGGTGCAACAAGAGATTTCGGGATTCATATAGTGTATCATATGTAGTGATTTTACATAGATAAGACCCCCAATATATTAGTTCAAATGAATGTCGCCTCTTTCGTTACTTTTTTCCTTCTCTGAGAGTGCCATGGTTTGAGCAATTTTTGTTGTTTGTTGTTCCTGTGGGAGGTTGTCGTCGTGCTGGTTTTGGGGGATTTGTTTTTGACTGTAGTGTGTGTGTTGTGTTTTGTTCTTCATTCCTTCACTGTATTTTATATGTACTAAAGTTTTGGTGTAGTACAGTTAATTTCTTACACAACCGACGTCACAGCCACCTTTAAAACTCAATTTACCCTATAATGCAATCTGCTGCGAAATGAACACCAACAGACCTTAAACGACTGCTTCAACAATCGCTACGAAGGATCTCACGAAAAACCAATTCCCGTGAACGCTATCCATATAACATCGCAACTTGCGGCTTTCAGTACTGGATGTCGACCTTCAACAAATCCAGTGATTTTGCCAGTCACCCCATCTTTTATATCACGATGTCTCCGATGAAGCTTGTTCCCAAGGGTTTTCAAGTTAGACACAGAACACGGCATGCGCTCCATATAATTATTCAGTTATTCGGAAGCCTACAACTCGCTTGTTTTCCTCCGTTTAACACTTATACCAAGTGGGTTTTCACTCCCGTTGGCCCAAGGGGGAAGGGGGTCCCATGGGACCCCCCTATGGAAACCATTTTCCCGAAGTAATTTTTGTACGAAATTTATAACAAATGTGAAGGGGTCAGAAACAACGCCCAAATCAGCATACAAATGAAATTTGTTATTTGGGCTCAAATTAGGGCAAAACATTTTTTCAAACACGCGAAAAATGGGCCAAAAAGGCGGAAAATTCAATGAGCCTTGCGCTTCAGATACCTTTACATTTGGCATTTGCTTATTAGTGTTGATAACAAGTCCATGTACAGCGGCTTAACCTTTACGTTAGCTGATAAGTGATATACGATAATGTCCAATGTTAAAAGATGACTGAAGACATAAAGGTTATGCTCAGCAGAACTACTAAGGGTGGTGTGGAAAATACTAAATTCTTTCCTTGTTCTGTACCGTCAATTACGTCAGACTCCGCAATTGGTCGCCTATTCTGTCCCCGACTATAGGTTGAGCGTGAGTCTACATACATGCATGTACGTGGCTCCGATGCGGGCAGAATTTTAAACCAGCCCAGTGCAGTGATGCCAATGATTTCCCGCGGATATTTTATGTTGAACAATCATTGCGATGCTGGCTTATTTACCACTTTAATAAACAAATCATACAACCTTGCAACTGTCCTCTATGCGTTGACGCTTTCAGGGATTGCTGTCACTCATTAGTTTCTCGGTAAAAGCCAACATAAAACAGTAGGCTGACCGGGATATATCTTCCAACGAGTGAAGACAATCAAGAGTGAGGCAGATGAAAACAAAACAAGCTCGGCGATTCTGATCATTATGTCTACAATCGAATAACAAGAGGGCACTGGTCGTTCTACGTATGTTCCAGCACTGCTTGAGGTATCGCCAATATAGTAGAGACGAGGTATATGATACCTAAAAAAAAAAGCCCTGAAAAGCTGAGACTTTTCCTTCGAGTTTAGTTAGGTACGAAATACATACAGCTATGAGTTATAGCTTGGTATAACGGCATTATTTCTTTTTAAAAAATTAACGGAACATAAGGTTGAACAAGAGATTTTCGGCGGGATTCAATAGGTACCTCCATTATGTAGTGATTGACATAGATACAGACCCCAATATATTAGTTCAATAATGTCGCCTTTTCGTTAATTTTCCTTCTCTGAGAGTGCCAAGGTTTGAGCAATTTGTTCTGTGTTGTTCTGTTTGTTTGTCGTCTGTCTGTTTGTGGGATTGTTTGTGACTGTGTGTGCTGTGTTTTGTTTTTCTTCATTCCTGCACTGTATTTTATAGTACTATAAGTCTTCTTGTTAAGCTACAGTTTCAGTTAATTTATCTTACAAAACCGACGCAGCACCTTTAAAACTCAAGTTTAACTTATGCAACTCGTGCTGCGAATGAACCACCAACATGCCTAAACGACTGCTTCAATCACGCTTGTGAAGCGATCTCAAACCAATTCCAGGAACGCTATCAGATAAATCGTCACTTGCGGGCTTTCCGTATGGATGTCGACCTTCAACAAATCCAGATTTGCCAGTCACACCTCTTTATATCACGATGTCTCCGATGAAGCTTGTTCCCAATGGTTTTCAAGTTAGTACCAACCAGGAACCACGGCAGGCGCTCACTATATATCAGTTATTCGGATTTTCTTTTAAAGCTACACACCGCTTGTTCCTTCCGTTTAACACTTATACCAAGGGGTTTTTTCACTCCCGTTGGTGCCCAAGGGTGGAGGGGGGTCCATGGGACCCCACTAAGGAAAAAACTTTTCCCGAGGAATTTCTTGTACGAAAATTTATACCCCATGTGAGGGGTCTAAGGACAACCCAAAAATCAAGCAATAAAAATGAAAATTTGTATGTGGGGCTGTGACAATTAGTGGGCAAAACATTGTTTTCAAAAAAACGCGAAAAAACATGGGCAAAAGGGGCGGAAAATTTCAAATGAGCCGGCGCTTACATCAAAAACTTTTTGAAAACTTATTTATGTTGATATATATTCTAGAAGGACCAAACTTACTTATATTGTACTTACACAAAAACCAGCGTTTTGGACATCCTGTATTTTTTACGGGTGTTTGCAAAATTACCACGTCATTTTCCATAGAGTTTGTACAACGTAAAGGTTTGGACACGTACAGATGAATTGCTTTTCTTCAGACAGAAGGGTTAATTTATTTTAATGTTACTAATAATTGTTTACCTACATGTAGGTGTGCACTTATATCAGCAAAAACCAAAAATTGCTTTGGTTATCGGTTTGTATTCTTATATTTAAAATATATTCTCAAATGACTTCGTTAGTGCCCAAGGGGGGGGGCCATGGGACCTCACTAATCAACTCATTAACGGCTTTGGCGATTTTATTTTGTTGGTATGAAAGAAGCGCATTTAAAAGTCTGACAATTACAAAAAATTTCGGCGGGAAACCCACGCGTCAAGCGGCCAGTAGCCAGAAAACAAATTTGGAGGGTCCATAGGAACCGCCCCCCCCCTGGACTTATGTTAATGGCATAGCCTACAGTGCTTCCGAGTACGCTACGAGAAAGAAACATGAGAAATTTCAAGCCACCCGAGATGAACTCTCCAACCTCTGTATGTGAAAAGGAATTACTCGCATCAAAGGTTCAGATAATAACAAATAGGGGTAAAGTCGGGTAATGCCGAACACCCATTCGATTGAAGCCAATAGTCTCATGGTTTAATAACAGTTGGATAAACGTAAACAATCAATAAAAAAGTGTAAGCAAAAACTCTAACTGTACACATGTTTTTACACCAAAACCTTGTTAGGAAAGAAGTATGAGCAAACACAAAAAACGGGTAGTTCGGGATTACCCCCGACACCTCACGGCAAAATGCCGAACGTGGGTTTTCAATGGCATCCACTTTGGGGAGTAAAAATAGCAAATTTTGTATCGCAAACATAAAGGTATGATAAAAATGTATAGTGAAAAGCTCGATGAGAGGTTCAAATTATGTAGCCTGAGATGGACCCATACATATATTGGTTGCCATGGAAACGGTTCGTTCGGGATTACCCAAAACCAGGTGAAGTTTGCCATCTCCCGCTTGACTGCACTAAACTTCATCACTGGACGTGCCCCCCTGTTGCAAGTGTTTTTTAATTGTGAAGGAAAAACCTATGTACCTTTTCAAATATCTCTAAAACCCCTTCTTCTCTTCTTCTGGTGATGTGATTGCATCCAGAAATATATGTTCCGAATATTCATTTTCACGAAAAAGTGTTTTTTTGGTAATTCTAGCGAGAATGTGCGAGATTTCCATATAGGGTCAGTTTACATTTGAATTAAGGCCAAAAGGAAGGCAACACCATCTAGGGTCCTGGTCAACACGCTCACTCCTGTAGCAATATAGAGAAATGCTCGCTGCGTTCGGGATTACACCGCACGTTGGTATTACAGACTATAACCTACTATAATAGTTGCCTTCCAAATAGAAAACAGCGTAAGATTTACGATCATTGAAAGATTGCCGAAGTCAAGGACACCGTCGCCGAATGTCCTCGAGGCCAAACTTGTTGTCACCAGCCCGTCAACCATCCCAGTAGGATCTCCCAATCACTGATGCTCGAAGCGCGACCTGTGCTCTCCAAGGGCATTAAATTATTACCCGTAAGAAAAGATGTCGCTGAATTCCAGGTTTCTCTCCGCTACTAAAGAGTGTTATCGCCGGTCTACGACTGAGGCATTCTTTAGTAACAAGGACAAAACAATGGAAGCTGACCGGATCCAGATCCCTTTGACGCCCTCAACGTGAACCATCCGAATGGACACCTAAACCACGGTCAGTTCGAAATCCTTGATACTACATTGACACCATGTGGTATGAAATCAGTTAAGGTGATCTCAAGAGGGTATACCGCAACTCCAATCTATCTCCGAAGAAAGGTCAGGCGCCCTCCGTTCACTTAAAGTAACCGCCAATATAGTCCATATCAAGCATGCCGACAAAGGCCCGGTGCGGTCGTTGTCTGGCGTCGTAAGTAAGGATTTTATCTCGCTGAAAGGGCCAAACCGACTAGCTGTCTGAACGCATGCGTATATTGAAGAAGCTTGACAAAGGACGCGTCCGTAACAGGAGATCATCAGGAATAAACTGTAGTTAAACACCACCAATGAGATGATATCATACGCGCTCTACCTAAGTCTGCCACTCAACCTGACAATCACTCCCATCAGAAACGAGTCGATTCTATCATTCTCCCAAAGATTCATAAGCCCAAAGTTATCTCGACAATGTCTGAAGCCCATGGGTGAAAGTCCATTGCTTCCAAGCTTAATCAAGGATACTCCCATACCTTAAGGATCCTCAAGGGCCTGGCACGACAAGGGGAAAACAAACTTGTTTCACCATGGACATAAAGTCTCTATATACTTCCATTCCTCACGACAAAGGCCTTCAAGATCTTCAACATTTTTGAACAAAACGTGAAGTCCAAGATATTATACAGAAACGCTTGCCGATCTAGCAGAACTGTGTACTCACCTCAATTTTTCAGCTTCAGCTGGCAGAATTCTACCTTCAAACAACTGAGGGTGTAAGTACAAGATTGGGCGCGCGCCTTCGCGCCGATGTACGAGTGTATATTGTAGGCTTCTTTGAAAAGCAATGCCTTTGAAAGCTCTTACCGGCCCTAAACCATTGGTATACAGGAGGTACATCGATGACGTAATTTGGCAATCGCAGACCTGCAGCCAGAGAGGAACTCATTTCATTAATCGGATTCGTTTAACACACACGTCGATCATCATTTGTTTCAGTGGGATATTTCTGTGAAAGTAACGTAAACTTCTCGACATGAACATTTCCATCACTGAAATCGCCTAACACTAGTGTCTTCTACATAGTACAACGGAACTCTCATAGTGTTCTACGTAAAGTTCGTCTCACCCCGTGGCATGCAAGAATTCGATTCCTAGCCACAGCTACTCCCGGGACTTCGCCGATGTGCCGTGATGACGAGACTTCAACCCCAAGGCACCACGAGAGACAAGTTTTTTCATTAAAAATGGGTATACCGACGAATGATATCTCAGCTATCCGTCGTGCACAGTCCATTCCGCAGGGGAGGAGAGTCTGCAGTCCACCAACACCACACACACAATGAGCGTACTTCCGCTGGTGGTTAAACATACCATCCGCAATCAAACAAGTTGTGACTGTATAACGCGCAACTCAAGATCGATGACGTACCAGGAAAAAAATATTAAAAAAACGAAAAATGGTCAAATCCATCACTGATGCAACGTTGTGGCAACGCAGTTTCCAGTCAACCGATAGTACAATGTTGTAGTAACAGGCGCGCGGATGCGGGCTGAGACAGGCGCCCCCACGAGGAGCAGTTGCTCACGGTTGTGGTGTACGCAGGGCGCTGTGTTGTACGGGGTGTGTGACGATAACTTTTGGTTTGGGGAACGGGGGACATAGTTTGCTTTTGGTTGTCGCTGCATCTACACGGCTCTGACGGTCAAAGTTGCACGGGTTGAGCTTCAAAAACTACTGGATTTTATTCTTCCAAGTGTCTTTCACGACATAAATGTGAGGACACGGAGGAGTGTCGCTGCATGGCCCCTGCATGCATGGCGGATCGGTCACAAGAGGTTCGTTACGGGACACAGAAAATACGGAACTTTTAGTAAGTTTATTCTTCAACTTTTCCTTGCACGGACAACGAGGGGAGCTTTACATTAGAGGATTTATGGGTGTGAAAGAGGAGCGAGGAGAAGACAGAAGACGGTATGTTGTTTCGAGAAGGGCCTCTTAAATCAGTGGCGCGTGCCCTGACACCTTTTTTCGGGGGGACATGGCTCAATAAATTGTAAAAATTTGGATTAACAAAAAGTAAAATTACTAAGTTACTGGAGGAGCCAATACTAAAATTCCGCCCATGTTTATAATGAAAGTAAGCATAAATTCCAAAATCGACCTTTTTTTCATTTTAAAAGCATTCTGTAGCAAAAATACAACCGGTTAAGTACTTATATATATATATACATATATATAGGATGTATATAGTAGATATATATATATATATAATATATATATAACATCATAGGAAACAGTAAGATTTACAGGTGACTATTTTGGAATAGAGTGCTCAATCCCATTGAGCATCGAGAGCGTAATAAAAAATAAATACAAAATTATGAGCCTTGGAAAGGCAACCGTTACTCTGAGTTTCACGGATAGTACATCACTTCCGATCCAGGGGGGTACCGATCTTCACGACGGATTATGACTAACAGTCGTGTCTTAACCAGTAGACATGTGGACTGTATATACCTGCTATGGTGTCACGACTGAGGAATGTCCAGCACGTGTCTGTACTTTTCCAAATAGTCGAGAGGCTCAACCACTTACGAGAGTGGGGGGCTTTAGGCGGCGTAATATAACATCAGAGTAAAAACACGTATGATTTACAGGTGGATATCTTGGAATTAAGAGGCTTCAATCCCATTACAGTGGAGAGCGTTAAACAATAATATTACAAGTATAGACCTCTGGAAGCAAACCGTTTAACTCTGAAGTTAAGGTATACCCATACTTACGAATCACTGGGTACCGATCGTCAGACGGATGATGACTCAAAGTCGTGTCTTACACCAGTAGACATGTATGTATTATACATTATTGGTGTCACGGGGATGAGGCATTTCCATCACTTGTCTGTACTTTTCAAAATAGTCGGAGTGCTCATCCACTACGAATAGTGGGGGGCGTAATATAACTCATAGTAAACGTATTATGTACAGGTGACATCTTTGGGACTTAAGAGGCTCAATCCCATTAAGTGAGAGCGTAAAAATAAATTTTCTAACAGTGTTATCCGAAAGTTTTGTACAAACTACATAGCATTTCAGCACTGCTGCCATTCAAACATTTGGACGTGTTTTGGACTGTATATATATATATTATATGATAGAGATAGATATATATATTAGATATAGAGATACGAGAATACAGAGATATAGGATAAGTATGATATAATAAGATATATATATATTATATATATAATATAATATATATATACTGGACGAAATGCTGTGAAAATGAAAGAAAAGGGTCGATTTTGATTTTGCTAATTATATAAACATGGGCTGAATGTAGTATGGCTCCTGTAGTAAATTAGTAATTTTACAATTTTTTATCGAAGAACTAATTCTTCAGCTTAATGACTGTCACATGGGGATCATTTTTTTTATATAACGCTTTTACATTAGTGCAAAAAATCAGCATTTTCACATTTCGGGGACATCTATCTATGAAATATATTGTCGCACCTTTAATATTCTCCTAAATGTGCACTGATGTTGTAGACACTGCTGAGAACGTTTCTGAGGTTTATACGCCCAAAAAAGTAGTAAAGAATACCAAAATTCAAAGTTTTCAATCATACTGTATAGGGAAGCATGTTTGTACCTTTTAAGGCAGTGTTTTAGGCGTGATACATTGGTAAGCATTATAAATATGACAAAAAATTGTTTTTAAAAGGATGTAATTATTTTGAACAATGTGTACGTTTGCAGAGCTTAGAAATCAGCGCTTTTAAGGTGCATTTCACAGACAGGTGTCCCTAAAAATTTGAAAATTCTGATTTTTGCACTAATGTAAAGCATTCTGTAAAAAAAATCCCCGTGTGAAAGGTTTAAGCTGAAAATTATTTCTTTGGTAAAAAAATTGTGAAATTTCTAATTTACTATATGAGCAAATACTAAATTAAGCACGTAGAATTGCATTTTCTTTTAAATTTCAAGAAATTTCTGTAGCCAAATACAAGGTAAGAAATCTATTGGGGTCTTATCTACATGAAATCATTATATACATATGACAAAAATAATTATATCAAAGGCTGGCTCCGATATTTCACCATTTTCCTCATTTTTCTAACAAATCGGGCTTTTTGGATGTACATATGCTTGTTCACATGAGATAGATAAGCTCAAATCGAAGCCCTTATTATAGAAAATCACAACTTTGTAATAATTTTCCGGATCAGGAATTTTTGTTATACACAGTATACTGTTGTACTGTTATACTACACATACATGTTTTACTAGGCCTACATTAAAACGAAAAATCCGTTTCATCTCAAACTTTGGAAATTAGCATTTTAGGTGGATATCTGTAGTTCTAGTTGACTATTTTTCATTAATTAATAATACGCAAAAATATATATTATGAAATCTCTGGGTCAGGCTTTATGGATGCCCCAAATCTTTTGATGCACCTATATAAATAGCAAGAGGATAGCCACCCTGTTCTTAAGCTTTTTGCGCGCAGGATTCACATATCAGTAAATAACAGGAGAAAGTCAAGAAACAGAGGTAAGTCCAGCCCCTGCTGCAAATTATGGTGTTTTTTTGGGGGGGGGCGGTTTCTAAGTGTACCCTAAAAACTCGGAGAAATGGCGAGATCTGGGTTGAAAACCATTTTACACCATATTTGTAACTAACTTGTCTAGTATGCACACTTGTCGGGGGAACTTATTTTTTTAACTGTTTATTACTGACATTTGACATTTATTCTCAATTATGTTGTGTTTGCAGGTTTGAAATCAGTGCTTTAGCATTGAAGGGGCTGCCCTCTCCAGAAAAAAAGGTTACATAAACAAATTGGTACAGTCCCTGGTGGTCTGTTGTGCGCACTGGATGCAGGAGCCTAATACTAGTCTAGGTATAAAACCACAAATAGTGATTGTGGTTTGGTGCAGTGGTTGTGCTACTCAGGGCAACTCTGCTTGAGTTGAATTTATTGAACTTGCTAGTGGAAGGTTGCAAGCATGTAACACACGCCAGGTGAAATTGGAGACCTCAAATTAGGTGCGTGATAGAATGCATTCTCGCCATGCATGGTATTGCTATTTCTTTAGTTTTAGTGAGGGAAATATGCTCCATTCCTCCCATGCCTATATGATCAGTGACATTATTTGTATCAGACGTGTGAACCAGTGAATGAAGTTGGTACTAGTGCCTTGAACAGGGCTATAGACTGGTTGGTTGGTTGGTTGTTTGGTTTTTTGAATCATGGATAATAGCTCCATGGTTGAATGGTTTGACTTGGCACCTTATACTTATAGACTGAATTTTTGTGCCACAACAATAAAGGAAAAAGAATACACAAATCAAATAAAATAAAAAGGACAACATAAAAAGGAGCCAAAAATACAACAGGAGGACA
>JAMKCH010049239.1:0-10417 GCA_023653785.1 Ophioderma brevispina | reverse complement strand
CTTAGTCCAAGTTCTTCCACCATCTCAGTTACCTGGCCAACCCCCACAATTCCCTAGTGGCCAACTTGTAGGTTATACCATGTCATACAAGCCGCCAGGTGAAGCACCAAAGAAAGGACATCCAGATACTCGGTCTTTCTCATATTTGTGCATTTGTACCGAGCTACTGAGTATACGGTGACGTTGGAGGCTAGTAACATGTACGGAGCTGGACCTTCCTTGCTGAGAGTACCTATTACTAACATTGTCCGAACAGATGGTAAGATCAAATGTGGTCTTAAAAAAGGACACAACGGAAATTAGGGATTTTATATCAGAACTGTGTTTGAAATCTTAACATAAGATTGATTGCAGTAGGTACTTGAGGCCCAAAGTTATGCTTGTCCATATCTAACTGACCCACGTAATATTATGTCGAGTTTCCATTACTGTACAAGAAAAGAAAATCTTGAAAAAAAACATTTTTGGGTGATTTTAGGTTTACACTTAGAAAGGGGGGTATTTTTGAACACTTAGTTTACAGTTTTGAATAGTTATGAGGTGGAAGCTGTAAAAATGATATGACTGTTGACCCTACTCTCAAAAGGTATCTGTGGGCATGTAAACAATCCTATTTGAACCAGAAGCTAAAGGTGTTTGTTTGATTTGGTGATTTGTGTTATCTACTTGATTATGAGAGCCTGACAATTGTCTACACAGGCCCAACCAGATACCGGTGGGAAACACACTTGCAGTTGCGAGATGCGATAAGCATAGTGCAACGCCCTATACACTACTGTGCAAATATTGGATTGGTAACCACTAGCAGGGAGCCTGCGTGCGCGCGGCCCCCCCGCTAGCTGATATACCGTAGAGACCCCGGATGACCTTTGACCCAAAATGACCCCTAGAAATGGACCAATAAACTCGTACTGCGAAGCTCTACCACCATACACAAACACTTCATATTGATACGTCAAAGCACGGCCAAGTTCCCAATAATGACAATGGATGACCTTTGGACCCCAAAGGACCCCTCGAAAACCTGACCACACACGCGTACGGCAGCAAGCTCTCCCACCATACCCAATTTCATATCCGTATTGTAAAGTACGGCGAAACGCTATAGCCGGACAAACAAACAAAAACCCAAACCCCCCCACCCACAAACAAACAAAGTGTTTTTTTAGTATAATATAGAATAACCCTAACCCTGACGGCGGTTTCTAGCCTATCTCCCGGGAGGAACTGAAGGGTGAGGGGAAGAGGGGAACAAGAAAAGTCGCAAAATTCGGGTGGGATTCGAACCCAGGGCCCTTTGGGCCCCAGCCACATGTACCCGGGAGGGAGTAGAACGCTACGCGGGTGTCGCTGGCGTCCGGCCAGCGTTCGTGTTTTTTTTTTAAAACAAATAAAGTACACATGTTTTGATGACGTCATCGCTACTTTCTGGAATTAGTGCATTTTTTCTCAATTAACACAGTGAGTTTTGAGTGAGCTTTAGGTGTGATAGGGTTTATATGGCAGTGTGGTCAGTATCTTGAGAATGGAATGGATTTGAAAGCTGAAATTTCAGGAAGACAATGGAGTAAAATACAAAGCCTTATCTGATCTCAAAATGATACTCATTCCGGGTGTCCTTGGTGAAGATATTCATGATAGACTAGAGTAAAAGACTCTTTTACGGAAGCTGTACAATCCTTGTAACCCTTGTAATCCTTTGATCTTCTTAACTAGATTTATGCAGGCGAATTTGATGCAGTCTTACATGAAGATTGAAAACCTACTTCCGGGTAAAATCAGGGGGTCCCAAAGACGATCGGAAACAAGCACCTGTTATTTATGACTTATTTTTTTCAGTAGAGTTTATCCTTGTCATAGTCTAGAAGTTAAAAGTAATCTGAAACCTGTGCTTGTAAACAGAGGACTAGGATTCATGACACTTCAATTGAGAGTATACCTAAATTTTAGATCAGTCTTTAAGGAATTTGAACACAGAATACATGCATATACACACAAAATGTAATCTTTCAGCCTCTATTTTCAGTAACAAGCACCAAGCCATACATTGTAGCAGGAGCAACAGCTTAAAACTTGACCAATGACCAAGAAGCATCTACGGTATTCATTGTAGAACGTGAAAAGCTCACAGTATAACCCCACTTCCTGATGATATTCATGTTGTGGAGCATGATAACCATACCTACAAGGTTAGTAGAGTCTTTCTATCTTGATTTAAGATCCAACTTGCTTTGAGCAGGAAAAGCACTGTGATGTGCAAATTGCAGGGAGTTAAGGTTTCGGGTCATAACCTAACGCATGTGCAGTGCAGTGCGCATATTGATTCACTTGCTGGCAGCAAAAACTCAACGTTAAACTGCATCAGTTAAAATAAAATTAAATTTGGTTGCAGTAAAGCAATGCAGTATACTGGACACAGACCGTATTCGAGCACTGCAACTTAACGCAACGCACGTTGCAGTTGTAGTATGGACGACATTAAGAATTCCTAAAATTTCCGAAAATTTGGCCACCAAAAAAAATACATTTATGGACTCTTAAAGTTGATGTTATTATTACTAGAGCATACCCACATTTTGGGTAGGGGGATATCCCCTTTAACTCCTTCTAGAGCCTTTTTTGGAGGATTCCCACAGAAAAGTCAGCGTCCGCATGCAAGCATTTAGCTCTGGGCAAGTGTGGATAATTTTAAGGAAATTAATAAGATATGGCTCCACTGACATCCCTGAGTATGTTGTGATAGTTTTAGTAGTTGCGTGTACACCCAGTGGTTGCTGCATAGTCAGTATGAGCTGTGAGGCTACTTTAAGAGACATGAGGAGATCTTTTTCATAGAGAAGCCCCCCTCAATTTATTTTTGAACATGTTTTTTTGTATTATTGGAAGCTTACATTTATTAGATCACACCTGAAGTGAATAAGACCAACTGCCGTCTTGGAGGGTGCAAAACAGAAAATCAAGCATGTTTTTTTTATAGGATGATTACGTGATAGCAGGCAAGTTAAAAAGTTTACATTTTTTCTTTTGTGCGTGTTTGTTCCAATAAACCTTAGAAATGTTATTGGTAGGTGGTCTACAATGATCCACGGGCAATTGGAGAGAAATTTGTATCCTCAAAAAATCTCCCCCGTCACTTTAAGCAATATGGTGTTCAGGCTTTTTCTTAAGTCAAGTGTTGTAAACATCCTGCATGTTTTTAACCCCCCCCAGTTTGATTTCTAACAAGTCGGTATATATCAGGAGATTGTGATGATGCCTCCAGGTGCGTACAAGTGTCCCCATCAAAGGCAAAACAACCTGGTTCGCAGGGGCAAAATGGGTCAGGAAAAGGGCGATTGTAACAGAACCATTTTATTTCCCGATTTTTCCCTCAAAAGATTTTCAGAGGGGCACTTGACCCCCCCCTGTCCCCACCGGCCTCGCCACTGTGATGCTCATTCTTTTCTGTAATTTGTAGGAAAGGACAGTTGCAATATTTCACAATAATATTAAAAAAAACATGTCATTTGAAGCCGATCAGGGATTATAGCTACGCCGGTTCGGCGGCCAGTCGAACCAGACCAGCACTTGCTCCCCCTACCGGCAGAGATGGTCATTTGGGAGGTTGCCAACCGGCACTTACTTCAGTGAAATGAAAAATTACACATAAATTGAGATAAACTCATAGTTTAGTTTGTCCATAAGTGCCATGGGTAATTAAATTGTCAGATTTACAACCGGCCACTCATAGGCCTAGCTATAACCTTGAAGCTGAATTTACCATTTTAATGCAATGGTAATGTGCTGTATATATATATAACGAAACAATAGGTTACCTGCCACTGATAATTTCCGGTCACCATAAAGCAAACAAAACCATATTTAGAGAGTAGCATCATGGATAGGAAAGCAGTAGCTAAATATTTTTCAAAAGACATCAGAAAACAAAAGGTTTCTTATTGTATGATAAGTCAGCTTTGATGAGTGGTGGGGTTGCGGTGAGGATCGGGTAGTGCCCCTTTAAGACTTTAAGATTATGTCATTTGCATTTGCCTATTCCATCCTTTACAGATGTTGGTTGGTTCACTACTGCGAAAAACTTAGTGATCTTCTCAGACACGCTGGAACTGGAAACCATTACACTAAACAGAGAGGTTGATTGTGAACAATTTTTGTCCTGGATTCAACACCTCTTCAGAAAGAAATATGTATCAAAGCATGGGGGATCGAATAACCAACAATTGTTGACGTGGATTGGATGTTTGTTGATCAACATCTATTTTGTCGAAGAGAATCAGGTTGTAGAAATGTAGGCAAATACTGTATAAGTGGAAATTTTCGCCAAGGTTTGATTTCGGAAATTTTGGCGGAGTGTGTGAACATAAAAATGCGAAAAAAATAAACCCTCGCAAAAATAATTTTTCCAATGATGTGTATCATTGATGTCAAACGTGAAATAAGTCTTGAGTTATGTGGCAAAACTGTTAAAAAATCGCGAAAAATACTCGTACGCGGAAATTTCCACTATACAGTATATAAAGACAAAAGGAGAGCATGGAAGTAGTGGCCCGAGGGTGTGTGTGGGGGGTGGGTGGTTGTGTGCGTGTATTTTCACCTTCAAAGGATTTGTAATCGAAAAAAAAGCAAACACAATATTTAGAAGAACATACTTTTTGACAAGTGCCAGAGGGTCAAAAACTGCTTAAAACCCATGGAGGGAGGTCGGGGGAGTGAAGGTCTGCAGTGGCGTTATTGGAGTCAGGTTTATGGGTCTCCTCTGTGAAATGTCAAATCTCTGGTGTTAAGTTCCAGTGTTCGAAATACAAATGAAAAAAGTCCATGCACCTGTGCATTCAACTCTAACCCTCGTCTTACCAAGGAGGGAGGGTGGTTAACCCCCCCCCACCGAACTCGGCTCGGGGCTTAACGCTAAAAAAAAAAATGGATAAAAAGTCTAGGTAAATCGTTCTCTCATCCTTTCCGGTCATTTAGCGATAAAAATGTGATGGTAGCACCTTCCACCGGGGTTAGGGTATGCCGTCACAGTCGAAGGTAAGGGGGGGTGGTTGCCACCCAGGATATTTATGGTCGGGATTTGAAAATATTATGCACAGTAGGCTCTAAAACTCTTTATGTAAAACTAGCCAATTTCATCATTAGAGCTGAAAACCGCATTGAAAATCCGATATCTTTCATGTTTTTTACGCACAAATTGGTTTTCGCCTTATTTTCTATGGAAAATGCCAATTTTGCCGACTCGCGGGACATTGATGACGTCATGTGACGCCCACTACTAGGTATGTTGGTAAACCACCCCCCTTGGTA
This sequence comes from Ophioderma brevispina, assembly GCA_023653785.1. NCBI lineage: Eukaryota > Metazoa > Echinodermata > Ophiuroidea > Amphilepidida > Ophiodermatidae > Ophioderma > Ophioderma brevispina. The sequence goes on along the minus strand of JAMKCH010049239.1, from coordinate 5,113 downwards.
AACCGTGTTACAAAAAAAGGTTGGTAAGACCGAAGGGTTAAAGTTACATGCACCAAAATAATTGCTCTGGCACAGTGCAAAGTTCCAGTTCTTGGAAAGTCATGATGAGATCATAAGTCCAGTATTTTTTACCACAAAGACAGGATGAGTGTATTGACCTTATATGACCTTATGTTGACCTTTCGATTGAAATGGAGTATGTTATTTTGTTAAGTTCTCATATATGCCTGATAACATTTTACCTGCACTTGTGCAGTAAATAGTGAAAGCTTACATGCACTGCCAACAGGTTGAATGCATTTGTGACATGTGTGCACGTGGTATTTCGAAATGGTAAGTCAAGGTTGGGTGGTTACTTTCAGGTGGTGCGTTTTGTACTCGGTTGTGCGTGTAAATCATTCTAGGTATATGTCCTCAGTCGGTTTGAAAGTGGATACGTGTGCGTGTGTCTGCATGCTTGTTTTAAGTCTGTAGTGTTTGTATGTATGTTGTTCTCTTGTGTCTATGTCTGTATGTCTAGCCTGGGGCCAGGGTGGTTAGGGGCAAAACTATTATATGATGTAATATTAAATTTGATATCCCTAATTATGATATATTCCTAAATATGATAATAAGCCCCATGTTATATAACCTGTGGTGCTAATGTTGAGCTTGAACTAACTCATCCAAAGCAGTTTAACTTTGAATTTTTGAAGTGCCTATAATAACATCTTCTGAATCTGCATCCAGTTAAACAGGAGCGTTTGAACAAATCATGCTGAAATTCAGTGATTTTGAAACTGTTTTAAGTCAGAGTATTTTTAGTTATAGTCAGTTACCCCCTTAGGCAACTATGTTAATTTAATTGTCTGGATCCAGACAAAACTAAAACCACCTAGTTTCATAATTGTATATGACTTGAGTTGCTTGTTGTCCCCCAGCCCCGCCGAACGTAAGTTCGGGAGGGGACTCTAAAATTGGCTCCATCCGTAGTCTGTATGTGTGTATGTATGTCCTGTGATAAAAATATTAACCCTGTTTGTGGCCGCCATTTTGGGCATATTTTTTTTCTGATGAGCTAGAGTAGCCAAACTGTGGTATATTGTAGGAGGGGAACCCCCTATAACCATGTAATTCATACCCCAAGGGTCCCCTCCCTGGGTCTGTCCAGGGGGTGGGGAAAAAAGGTCAAGGGAAAAGGTCAGTGTCAACAGAAAATGTCAACATTGTGGTCATTTTGTACGATTTTATCTGAAATCCATTAGGGCCTACGATATGCAATTGGTGGAAAGAACGCGGGTTGATCGTAAGTGGTTAAGTTCTCGACTCACGATTGGGGAAAATTCAATATGCAATGAGCTAATTACTAGCAAATATCAGCATAATTGCTAGGGGGAAGTGTACCAGAATAAAGGTATTCATTACATATGTAGTAACCCACCAATGTTTTCATATGTGGTCACCTGATTTTGTCAAAAATAAGTGTTGCCAAATTGATCAATTACATATTTTTACTAAATTTGTGAATTTTCAAGGGATTGTGCAATATGATTAAGATTTCTTGAGTCATTTTACCAAACGGTACCATTTTTTTTGTTCAGTTATTTTTGGCGACTAGTGGTTGCCAAAATTAAGGTGGACTGGGCAGTTTTAGTTGCCACTTAGTGATCGCGATATTCGCCGGTGACATATTAACGCAGCGCGTAATCAAGTTTCGCCTTGTTATTATGAGTTCTCCCAGGAGTATATGCAAGTATCCTCCACCCTGTAAGAAATTTGATGAATGGGCCTTTCTTGTTGTCGCGGGCCCCCTAATTCACACATTAAGGTTGAATTTTTTAATATTAGTGGATGTAATATGAATGAACTCGTCAATTCTGAGTGTGACTTGGAAACTGGTACTGAGTGGAACTTGCTGTTGATGCCCTGGAGACGCGCTGACATATGGTCAATTGGATCCTTCATGATCATGGGTACGGTAGTTTAAACATATAGAGAAAAGACTAGAGGAAATAGTGCAAATTATTGCCCTGTGTATACTATTACTAAGAACAGATTGCTTATTGAGAGAATAGTGCAAAATATTTCCCTGGTATACAATTACTATAAGACCAGATTGCTTGTTTAGAGAAATAGTGCAAATTAGCCTGTGTATACAATTACTAAAGAACAGATTGATAATGAGAGAATAGTGCAAATTATTGCCCTGTGTCTACTATTAAAATGAAATAGCAGCCTCTGGTCTCAAATCATCCAAGGTATTATTGTCCCTGCCGAACGAGTTCGGAACGGGGACTATAAAATGAGAGCCGTCTTCCGTGTCGTGGCCGTATCTTTCGTCCTGTGATACAAATGTTACCCCATGTTGTATACTAATTTATCTGGAGTTTCCGTAAGGCAAACAATGAGGTAACTTGGTGGAAAGAACGGGTTGATTAGTTCTCGACCTGATTAGATTTTGGGCGTAAAATTGCTAATTAAGTATCTAATTGCAAATTTATGAAAATGGTTTCTCCTGACGCCTGTGTACCAGTTTCTGGAGTCCGCAAGGCGTATAATGATGTACCTGGGTGGAAGGAAGCGGGCTGAAGAATTCGCGACCTGATTAGATTTTGGACGTATTTGGGCAAATTGAAGTTATGCAATGATCTAATTAATATGCAAAAATCAGCGTAATTGCTATATTTATGACATTGTGCCATGGATACTCCAATTCCTGCACTGTAATGAAGCCTATCAAGGCCACATCTTTTTGGCAATTTGGAAAGTATGTGATCTATGCGGCTTAGTTATGCAAATGATCTAATTAATATGCGTAATTGCTGTATCGCTGAAACGGTATATCGTATAGGCAAAATTCCTTCCCTAAACAAATGAGACTACTATTCATGGGGCGGGGGTGGGTTGGTTGGGGCGGTTAGGTTTGGCGGGTGTTGGGGAGGGTGTGGGGTTGGCAGGGTTTTGGCGAGGGGGTGTTCTGTTGCCGTGTGGTTGAGTGGTGGGTTGGTTGCATGGGTGTTAGGGAGGGTAGTGTTTGCTGGGTGCTGCAGAGGGTTGCTAGTTTTTGGGGAGTGAAGTGTTGGTGAGGGGTGAGGGTGTTGGGAGGGGGTAGGGTGTTGCCGGGGTGTTGTGGAGGGGAGTGGCGTGTTGCGGGTTTGTGGGGAAGGGGAAGGCGTGTTACAGGGTATTGGGTGGGGATGGGTGTTGAGGGGTTCTCAGGAGGGGGTGGGGTTGGTGTTGCAGATGGTGTGGTGGTGGTGGGGCGGTGGTGGGTTTTGCGGTGTGTTGGGGTGGGTGTTGCGGCTTTGTTGGGGTGGGTGTTGCGGTGGTTGGGGGGGTGTTTTGTCGGGGTGGTTGGGGTTTTGCAGGTTGTTTGGGGATGGGGTGGGGTACTGCAGGTTGTTTGGCGAGAGGGTGGGGTGTTGTAGTTGCATTTATCGCATTTAAATGATCGCGACATTCGGCGGGGCGACAGATTGTTTTACGCATCGCGTAAATCGAGTTCGCCTTGTTTAGTATGCCCAATATTGTGATGCATTTGTAAATTTATTCTCGGTATTATTTCCTATTGGTCCTTTCTGGAAAGTAAATTAGTTGAATGGATTTTGTTTTGCCCTTTTTTTTCATCACATCCATGTCCATTTGCAACAGTGTTGCTGTGGAAATTCTGCAGATGTCACTATGATTTCATATGCTCATCCACCAAGGACACAGTTCAGTGGGTTGTACTGTCTATACATACAATTGACATGAACTGAACCTTGTGTGTCTGGTATATACCCAAAACCAGGGCTGTATTTTCTAATACACGTGAATGGAAGGTAGTCCAGGGTGTCTCAGAAGAACGGTACCCTCCAACACGGCAAATTTTACTTACTTAATCAATTTCCTTATCCGTGTTTTATTCTTTATATTATGAATATGTACTTTTTAATGAGACATATGAGTTGAAAACAAGAACAAAACGATGAAAAATAACCAAACAATGACTATTTCCTAAATATGCAAACTACTTTGTCCACGGCAGCATGAGCAGAGGACACCATGGATGCAAATTTCCCCGACATAACAATGTTAAGACCCTTCTGGTCAATAATACTCTCAAATTTGCCATGTCCATTGCTGGTTTTAGAGTTTATTGTTCAGTTCTCTTACGCACTGCAGCATTATTTGCGGCTGTTGTCCTGTTCTTTGACGATCGCAGCTCTCTCCTTGCAAACCGTTTTTAGAGTCTTTCCAATGCTCCCAGAATGCTCCCCTTGATTGCCAAATCTTGCAAGAACCCTACATTGAGGGAAAACGGTTACCCATATCACGATGAACGATGGTCCTTTAACCCAAGACAGTTCAGTAGAACATGCCACGCGCCATTCCATTATTGAAATTGACATGTGCGTTTACCATATTCATATTTGCATTATGCTGGGAGACGAGTGAGGGGATTTAGGTCATTTATCATTCGAAGACAAATTAAGTGCATGTTTTCAAGGTGCTTTTTTAGGCATTACAATTAAATCTGAGGACTAGGTGTTTTCAAATCCATAAGAAATACATGTGACATGTTTCTCTGCTTTGCTAGCCGTGGACAAAGTAGTTTGCAGCATCTGTTTTAGGGAATATTTATTTGTTATTTTTCATCACCGTTTTTTTTCTTTGGTTTCACCAGATTTAAAAAAAGTACATATTTTCATAATATAACGCTAAAACAAGGATAGGAATTGATTAAGTAAGCAAAAATGGCCGTTTCTGGAAGGGGTCACGTTCTTTCTGATACACTCTGTACTGAACTGTGCCAAGGGAAGTGAGTTTTTACTAGCTCATAAGTGAGTGGTTTCAGAAGTAAACAAGTAATGAATTTTCATTTAATCATACACTCTGTTTCTTTTATGGATAGGGTCTCTATTGGTCTCAGCTTGGTGCTGGTCAAGGTAACATCTAATCGCATAGACCTGTCGATATTGGTGCTGATTCACCCCCATCTCCTCAACCCGTAATCCAAGAAGACACCATCAAGTCATTTGTGGTGGACAGCATGGCATATCAACTCTTTCTATTCAAATGAATTAATTTCACGATAAGGCGCATTTCTCGAAACGGAACAGGCCAAGTTCCTTTTTAGAAGCAGGACGATATT
>JAMKCH010049238.1:0-11602 GCA_023653785.1 Ophioderma brevispina | reverse complement strand
TTACAACCCAAAAGCAAAGAAATAGGACCTATATAGTTTATATAAAAATATGAAACACCAAAATAAATGATAAATGAGAAGTCAATATATTAAAGGGGTATTTCGTTATTCACAACCTCGTCCTCCGACTTACCTAAAAAAGTTGAGATTTTTAAATCATCCGAACCGTTAGCCTTAGAAATCCATGCATGTGTATCCAATCGTACGTGCAAATCCGGGTTGCAAATTCGGTCATATCTGTAAGAAATTCGTACTTTTGTATTTTCTGTCCGTAAACGGACAGAAATTACAGCACAGTGGCCTATGGGACCGTGGGAAACAAGCAATTGCTCATAACACAAAACAGTAAGATTGGAATCAACTCAAATTTTGTGAATAAGCTTTTCTCAAGTATATCTAGGTGCTGGAATCACGAATTTACTTCTGAGACAAACTTGTTTTTTGGCCTAATCCCTCATTGAAGTCTCCACACTAATATGCATCACCAGGTGATCTCTTTCAAGGTGAAAGGGTATATTTAGATATATCCAAAAAACTACACACACCCGGCCACAAATTTATAAGATATGAAAAGCATGAGGCAAACTAACTTTAAAAATTGCGTCATTATATTGCGAATCCCGGGGGGGGGGGCACTTATATTCAAAGGTGGATATGATGCGTGAAGATGGACTTCCAAAATGCACCCTAAACAAGTATTTCCACCGACTAAAAAATATACCCTAAACAAGTATTTTTGTTTCTGTAAGTTTTGCTACCCAAAACAAGTAAGTAATGCATTGTGTCGTTAATATATACCTTTATTATCTTGCTTGCTTTACAATATTTTTGATCATTGCTTAATTTGAGTATTAAACGTACATCACAATTTCAGGATTTAGAAAAAAACATACCCCTTTTTCCACATTTTGCTGTTTTTGACACCCTAATCAATGTACGCGCGTACATCGCCTGTTGGAAAAAAGACACCCTTTTTACGCGTTTTCTTGTTCACACATCACATCCACCTTTGAATGCAAGTGCCCCCCCCCCCCGGGTTGTGAATACACTAATGTGCATAATATGAGATTTTTTCGGGCAAAAAGAAAAGAACTCAATATCACATGAACATGGTTAAAATGTTAAATTAAAGCTTAAATATGCTCTATAACAAGCTATAAATAAACAAGTTAAAAATGGCGTAAAACATCACATATTTGAAAGAAAAGTGCAAATTAATATGCACATAGCTAATTTGATGACGTTTCTGAATTAAATTGCATGATTTTTAGGTTTGCATTATAAAATTGTCCAAATTCATAGCCGGGAATTTTTTAGAAGAAAGGTTATTTTCCAAGCTGTATCATTAACTTAAAAATTCAACTTTGACCCTGAGTTTAGGTATCCTCCTACCTTAAAGGCACTATTAGTGATTTGCTAAATCGGAAAAAATCATCGAAAATCAGATTTTTTTAACGTCTGTAACTAACACAGGTACCCTGACATACCCTGTAAATAATAAGATCAGCTGCAGAAGCAACCAATAACCTTGACAAAATCGCATATTTTAGACATATAGATATTGTCTGTACGGACACATATTACAACACGTATGGAGATTCATATTCTTCAGTTGGAAAAAGTAACTTCTTTATGAGAATTCTATACACAATATCCTTCACTTTTAAGTTATTTCTGCAAATTTCAATATTTTGACTCTTCGGTGTCTAGCATTTTAACGGACAGAGCAAGACGACTTCCAATTCATCACTGTTAGAAAATTTTCCGTAAATTTACGGAAATTTCTGGCAGCAGAATTTTCAGACTTTTTAGGGTAAATTTACAGAATTTCTGTCAATTAACGGAACTTTGACAGTAATTTTACAAAAAAATGTCTCATATTATGGAAAAAATGTGTATTTTAAAAGAATTTTCCGTAATTTAAAATTACGGAACGAAAATAAAAAGTCCGGAAATTTTGCTGCCGGAAATTTTTGAAATATTTCCGTAAATTAACATGTTTATGTTTTATTTTTATTGTTTTCTAAAACAGATTTTCCGTAAATTACGGAAAATCTGTTTTCTTAATTTACGGAAATTTCTAACAGTGTAGTTTTTGGTGCCACATAGTGGTTTTAAAATGAAAAATATTTCTTTGCTTTGAAGTTTTCCATTTCTCACTTCTTCTTTTTTCTTCGTCTTCTGGGTGTCAGTGTTATGATATACTGTGTTTTGCTTCTAACACTGAACTAATCAATTCGATATAATCGAATTGGAGAGACATTTTTTCAATAATTCACTGAAAATGTTAATTTGTCAAGAAAATGGTCTCATTTGACAAATTAAAATTAGTCATGCACATTGATTGTTTTTATCATTCAAGGAAATCAACCTAAAAATGTAGTTCAATCAGCATTTTGTAACATTTACAATTAATTTTTATCATCACAGATATTTTCATGACATAAATTTCACTTTTAAACTTGCATGACAAATTGTCGTTATTTTGCCATTTCTAGTGCATTACAAATTACATGAAAAACTAAGTGACAAAAATGCATTCATAATAATTATGCCATTTGGATACCAATTTAATAAACTATAAATTCATAATTCGTCATTTAATTTGTTATGCACTAAAATTGAATTTGCAATGAACTCGAAATAACAAATTAAAGAAAATTTTGTCATTCATTAATTTTAAAATCATGAAAATATCTGTGCTGAATTGTGAATGCTACAAAATGCTAATTGAACGTTATAACAATATTTTCAGGTTGCTTTCCTTTAATGATAAAAAATCAGTGTGCATGACCAATTTTAATTTGTCAATAAGACCCTTTTCTTGACAAATTAATATTTTTTCAATGTAAGCAGAAAAATATAATTAATAATAATATATGTGTTGAAACAGTTGACCCATAAAGTAATGGCTTGACTACAGCATTTATTTATGAATTTCTACGTCTGTATTTAAGAGACATTAAACACTTTAAAAATTAAAAACTCAAACGATTGACCTTTGCATGGCCTTGCTATTCTTATGTGCTACGGTTCATCGAGAGCGAACTATAACACTACCATTATAGTGTGGTTTGGTTTGGTATTCCCGTATATTTTCATGCTAAAATTGAGTTTGTTGCTGTTTGGATTTCATAGGACCTAACCTGTCATAAAATGATGGGGTGCATATTTTCCTACTGATGCCCCCATCTTCAAGGGGAAAAATTTCGTACAGGGAAAAAATTTAAATCGGTTGCTTTTATGTTTTTTTTCAAATTGGTGTTTTATGTCACACTAACGCGTTTTCGTCTCGTCATAAGGATTAAAACAAAAAAAGTATTTTTTGCTAGGTTCCAACCTTTATTTAAAGGCGGTTATAGCCCCATATGGTTCAAGGTCACCTGTGGGTAATGCTCCGATGTTGTTGAAAGTGGTGTCAATGAGTCCTGTGTCCATCTGAAACGCAAATAAGCATTTAATGATCTTTTGATATCACCATTCGACTCCTCCTGAAAGTTCTGGGACCACCCATAGCCCATGGACCCTGCGCACATTTTGCTATGTAATTAGCCACCAAATGTCACACACTCCCCTGTAAATAAGACATTTTGATCCGGTGAGACATACAAACAACTTATCACAAATCACCAGTTCAACAAAATCTGAGCATGGGTAAATTTACCCAGGAGACCTGACCATTATGGGGCTCCTCGCGCTTTAACTAAGGTCGAACCACTAGGCAAATAATATACTTTTTCTAATCCTTATCAGTAGACAACCTTTAATGTACATTAAAACACAGTTTGGCTTCGATTTTAAATTGTTCCCTGTATTAACATTTTCCCCCCTTGAAGAAGGGGGCATCCATCCGAAAATTTGCACCCCTCATTTTCTGACTGCCTGGTCCCTATTGAATGAAAAACCACCAGAACTCAACTTTAGCACCAAAATTCCTACGGGAACTGTTTCATTGACATATACCAACCCACACTATTATGGGGGCGGTTTTCGACAGTGTTATATCACGATAACACACGTCTGTGTAATGGTAGTTGATTTGTGTAACGTGTGTGCTTTCTTTATAGTGGCACTTTTCATGTATAGCTAGAGTAATTTAACACACGTATGCGTGGTGCTTATAGGTTTATTTATAAAGTCCACTATAGTGTTTGGTTAACATGTTATTTTCTTTCTAAGGAACTGAATTCGGCACCGGAAAAGTTTGATATACTGCAACGTATTGAATATGTGTGTACTACCAACGTAATAGAGTTGGCCGTATGTATTGCCCTTTAAGATCACGGTCACCTAATCTTTCGTGTGCTGCTGATTATGTTTTTGTGAAAGGTAACGGTAACCGAGTTCACCTGAGCAATAATATCTTCAAAATGTGACCTTGTGAGACGATTGTGTATACCAGCTAAACCCAAACAATAAGCACACTGATTCAATCTGACCTACATGTCGTACCAACAGCCAATACTGAGTAAAATCCTCGATATACTTACGTCGTGGACGTGGAATTATCGAACTTTACGTTTTTGATGGTTTCCTCCTTGCAACGACATGACAGTATATTGATTTTTTATAGCTTTGATCATGTGATCATAACGTAATTCTCTACGTCTATGATGTGAAGGTGATGTTATTCGGATGCTGACACCAATGGTCTAGGTAAAAACGGAACTGTCCATGACGCGGCAGTCTACAACTTTGTACCACTTTAGTCCGGAATCCATGCCGTTACTGTCACTAGGCTAGTCACCGAGGTGACAGCATAAACAGTGAACATGAATGGGGAGAGAACTAACCGTGCATCGGAGAAATCAGCGCTAATACAAGGTATGCAATCATTTTATTATAACTTTCGTATCACACTCATAAACTAAAGCTGTCAACCACTTTTTACAGTATTTTCTAGTAAAAACATTATTGTTCTGACAGCTTCAAAGAAATTTTTATTTTGCAGATCTACTTTGCTTTAATTACCTTTATCATATTTATAGGTTAGCTACTCTTGATGTTCAACCATGTTATGAGATTGTTCTTTATTGGTACCACTGGTAAATAAGCAGAACCATGAAAGTTTTGTAAAACCAAATAGTCTGCATAAAACCTAGAAGGGATTCTCAAATAAAGTTCAATGTAGATTCTAAATTTCAGGGATTTGAAAGTTAATCTTTAAGATTGTAGTCGGTGACCATTCAATGTTTGGATTTAAAACTAATCTCTATTGTATTAACATTCAATCATATTAGATTGAATTCAAATCTAATATGATTGAATCTAAGGCAAATGGGATTTAAGTTTAAATATATTTTAAATTGATTGGTCACTCTCCACAATCCTAAAGGATTTTCTTTTAAATCCCTGAAATTTAAAGTGTAGAGAACCAATAGCGTTTTGTTAGTTCTAAAGACTAAAGAACACTTTTTGGTTCTTTAAAGAGCCCTTATAGGCACTATCAGTGATTTGCTAAATCGAAAAATAAAAAAAAATCATCAAAAATCAGATTATTGCATGTTTGCAACAAGGATAGGTATCCTGTACCCTATAAGTGGCAAGACCAAAACAACCTAATAAAGAGCAAAATCGAACAGTTTAGTCATTACTGTCCGAGCGGACACTTATTACTACACATAAATGAATGGAGATTCATATCTTTGGACACTGCTCTTTTCTTCCTTTTCTCTCAATATTTCAGTTGGGCAGAGAATTCTACAGACTTATCCTTCACTTTAAAGCTATTTCTGCAAATTTTCAAATATTTTGACTCTCTTGGGCAAATCACTGATAGTGTCTTTAACAGCTTTGAAGAACTGCTACAGAATTAAAACCTTTCTTTGTCCAAGAAAAAGCTTTGTCCAAGAACTTTCATACCATTCAGTTTCTTGAACCAAAAAGTTACGAAAATATTTTAGAGGGCACTGCCACTGTTAAAATTGTGTCTTTACAAGTTTGTGAAGACATATCTTGCAAATATAGAGATGTCTTCAGCAATGGAAACTTAAAAAGAGAATGCCTGATGGCAGAAAAAATACTCTTTTATCAATAAGAGAGAAATGTATTATTCGGGGTGGCCCGATTTAATACGAAGTTTTCATCTTGTTTGAATGGCTTTGACCTCCAATACGGATGTGAGAGTTAAAAACGTGATTTTGTAAGCCCCATGGAGTATGAAATTAATATTATTGGTCTACCAAAAATACCGTCAAAGAATTCGCAAATGTATTATGTATATCATTTCATTTAGTGATTTATCTTCAACTTAATGCGCGAGCAAGGTTTGCCAGTTTTTCCACTTGGAAGAAATATTTTCTTCCAGTTTCTACCAGTGAAAGTGGATGAAACTGAAAAAGTAATTTTAAATTTTCTATTTTAATGCCAATGACTTAGTTTTATATTTTATGTAGTGAATGAAATATAGTGAAATCATTTGAAATAACCATTCAGGGAATCCCTACCCCCACCCCATGCTATTGCATGCATTAAAACTCGCATTGAATCCATGAGGTCTAATAATAAAACAAAACATAACTATAGAAACTGTTTTGACACTTTTCACTACAGAGATGCTAAACATTCACGGTGGTTGCCAAAGACTCTTGGTAAAGTACTAGCACACTTTCACTTTAAGCATGCCCGTACGCGGGGGGGGGTAGTTCTGCTGAGCATAACCTTTTGGTCTTTCATTCATCTTTTAGGCATTTGGACATTATCGTAGATCACTACCGTAAAGGTATGCGCGCCTGACTGGACTTGGTAATCAACCAATAAGCAATGCCCAATTTAAAGTCATCTGCCTCGTCAATAATTTTCAAACTGACCTCAAACAGGATCTTACACTCTACAGAACATGAATCCACACGTTGTTTTTGTTGACAACAAACAAACGTGTGTCGACCTTTGACCCACCAACTCCGAAACTTGCACCACTCACTCCTACAGTTTTAGGGAGTAAATAATATCTGCGTTTTTGTTGTTTTGGTTGTTGCAATAACAATGCCCAAATTTTGCCAAGGTGTTTGACAATGGCCAGGTCATTTTGAAAAATCTGACCGACCGAATGACTTAAATGTGGCATTTGCTTATTGTTTGATACCATTTCCATGTACAGCGCATAAACCTTTACGGTAGCTGATATACGATAATGTCCCAAATGGGTTAAAAGAGAATGAAAGACAAAAGGTTTGCTCAGCAAAACTAGGTGGGTGCCGGAGTGCAGCCAGCACCCCCAAAAAAAAATCCACAACAGGGCAAGGTCAACCTTTGCTGATTTTTTTTGCATAAAAAAAGTCCAAGTTGTTAAAGAATGTTTTAAAAGAAAGTCCACCTTTTGGTGATCAATTTCAGGAAAGTCAAAAAGACCATTTTGGTGGGGTTAGGTTCACTTTACAAAACAAGTCCACTTTTTCGAATGCCGCCCGCCCCAAAATAAATCCTGCGTACGGGCCTGAATTTAAGCTAATTTTATAGTCCGCCCTGAAACCCAGGTACCCAGCAATACCAAGTTAGTATCTGATTATACATAACATTAGGGTTGGGCAATCTGGACTTTTTCTGAAACAATTGATTTAAAACTAGTGGTTTGCTAAATGGCCATTTTTGCTGTAGAACCCAACATGACCTTTATTTTTGCATACGAGGATGTCGAACGTCGCTAATTACGAAAATTCAAAAAGGCCGCCAAAATGTACCTATTTTCGACTCATCACCTACGTTTGGATAGATACCACTTTTAATATGTCTCTATATAGACCCGTTTTATGGGGTCAAGAAACTCAAATCCGACCTTTTTAAATTTTTTTCACCCTGCCTAAAAATGAGTTCATTGTGGAATTATTGATAATTTTCATAATTTTTTTGTAAATACTGTAACATGCTTTTGCTCAAAGTTAAGTATATTGTTATCCTTGGCAACCATTTGTTTTTAAAACTATAATAATATAAAATATCAAAACTATATTAGCGCCCTACTTGCCAAGGATACGAGGCGCAAATAAGGAGCAGAAAAACCGGAACACGAATGTTTGGCAAATAGGTAGTGTTTTTAAGAAGCTTTTTGAAAGACCATGATAAAAATCGACTAATACAAAAAAATGAATAATCATCTACAATTTGGAGCATACCGTTGGCCTGGAATGCTAAATGGACATCATCCTTGTTAGTCCATGCATGATTGCTTTCAACATGAGTCAGTGTCCATTTGTCAAATTGGACCTCCTCAGAGGTGAAGGGTTGATATTATTATTGGCGAGTGGATCGTAGTGATTGGTGTGATGATGGAGTTTTGTGTCCAGAGGGTGTTAGATGGAGAGGGTTACCGAAGGAAGTGGGGGCTGAGTTTGGTAGTTGTTCCAAAAGGAAGGGGATGCAATGAGTTGGTGCGCATATGGGCGTGTGAGTCTTGCAATGAGAGGGTTCTAGAGAATAGATTCGGAAGATAGTGAAGTGGATGAGGATCAATTACATTATGCCGGAGGGAAGGGAACGGTCGAAAGGGGGGGGTTAAGAGGAGAGGGGAAAGACACAGGTGGGGGTAAGGAGAGGATGAGGAGGGAAATAGATGCAGTGTTTATTTTGAGGAGGAATGCTCAGGTAATATCGCTCTACCTTAAGAGCTGTATTGGTTTTGTAGACTTTAAGAAGGATTTGTGATAGAGACCGAGGAAAGGATGGAAGTGGCTTTAGAAGAGAGGGAACCATAAGCAATGTTAAGCGTGATAGTTTTTGTATGAAGGGGCAAAACAAGAGTTAGAAGTGGGGTCTGATTTCTTTGAAGACTTTGAGGTGGAGGTGGGTGTGCATCATACTGCCCTGTACTTTCGCCCATTGATTTTTGCAATTGTGATTGATGTAGTCCACGGAGATGCAAAATAAGGTTTGGGATGAGTGAGATGTTGTATGCTGATGACTTGTTTTTATATGTGAGTCACATGTAGGTGACTGGAGAGTAGAAGTTTTTGGTAAGTGGAAGAAGGCTTTGAGAGTAAGGGCCCGGAATGGTAAACCTTGACAAAGTGCTGGTGAGCGGGATGCAGAGGGAAGTGGTAGTGAGTAAGGTAATCAGTGACGTGTGAAAATTGGGAATGGATCCTGGGAGATGTACAAAGAGAGAGTGTGTTTGGCTAGAGATTTTATGTGTGGGCAATGCGAGAAGGGTGCTGGCGGGGGCATGGTGGAAACTGGAGGAACGTTGTTGTGATGACTGATAGGTGGAATCGTGAGGATTTCACTGTACCTAGGGACAGGGTAATGGGTGGTGGTGGATGCGAGGTGCTGTGACAGCTAGGCTAGAGTGAGGTAATGGGTGGTGTGAAGTTTTAGGGGAAATGTGTGGGTGGCTGCAAGGGAAAGATATCATTTGAAGATGAAAAGGTAAAGGTGTTAACACTCCATAGAAATGCAACGGGCTGTTTGCTAGATTTGTTGAGTTGAGTTAGGAGGGCTTAATTTGAGGGTGAGTTTTATGAAAGAGAAAGCATGTTTACTTGGCTGAGTTTTAGTTGGCGGTTACTAGTTGATATCTTGACTCGATCAGTTGATTCATCCCAACTCAACCATCTTGGTGATACTTCTTGCAATTATTTTTTTTATGAGTGAAGAGTTTTGTTGAAATCAGGGATGCTGTAATGTGGAAGCGAGACATGGTGTCTGACCGAAAATGAGATGGGGATTCTGAGGGGACAGAGAGAGCAATGGATGGAGAGGCGATGCGTGGTGTGACGTTGATGGATAGGATGAACCGTGGATCGGCCGGCGATTCGTTGAGATGCATTTTTGCGCAGTGAGTTTGAAACCAAGTTGAACCCCCACAGGCCATAGAAGAGACCTTGGTCCTATGACCCTTGATATCATCAACATTGAAGGAACTCCTACTGGCTTACCCAAGTCTTGTGTAAAAACGTTATGGAAACCAAAACCTATCCAAAGTGGAAGACCACCTATGGGACATGCTCACCTTTTCAGCCAGTCAATGGTTGAAAGGACAACAAATAGTCATATTTGAGCAAGCAGGTGATAATTCACCTTTAAAATTAGAAAATTATCAAAATTCACACATAACTCATTTTGGGTAGGAGTAAAACAAGTTTAAAAGGTCAGATTTGAGTTTCGTGTACCCCAAAAACCTATATATAGACAGATTAAAAGTGGTATCTACCCAAAAAAGTAGGAGATGAGTCGAAAAATACGTCATTTTGGCGGCCATTTTGATTTTTCGAAGTTAGCGACGGTAGACATCATCGATCAAAAATAAATGTCATTTTTGGATTCTACACAAATTTGGCCATAGAAACCACTAGTCTCAAAAATGTTTTTTGGTGATTTGCCCACCCCTAATACAATGTAAAACAACGAAGTGGTTTTGCTCCTACTTATTTTGTTTTCAAAATTAACAATTGGCATACAGATTTTTAAAGTCTTTTTCGTTGTTTGGTATCTGCAATTATAACTGTGGTAATTATAGTTTAAAATGCACCCTGGACGATTTGGAAAACTGTTTTGCAATTATTTAAATATTATTGACAAAACAAAACAAAATTGGGTGAAATAACATACTATACTAACTAACTACATGTGTATACTTTCAAAAGAATACTTTTAGCCTGAGTGTTTGTGAAGTGAAAAGCAGATGAATATGGTGCAATTTAGTTTGTTGTTCATAATACATTCATTTATTTCAGTCTCTCTTCCAATTTCTTTCGTGCGGAAGACACCCAACTTTTTTTCCAGTTCTTTCTTGTTCGTTCTTCCGGGAAGATAGGTTGCTTCCGAAAGTTTCCAAACCAGGTACATAATGCTGGCTGGTTCTTCTCTTTGATATCGATATTTTTGTGTGTCAAATTAGAGGCGATAAAGCCAGCCTACATGTGTCAATGAGACAATTCAGTGTACCTTTCTATAACTTCTGTGCAAGTGGCATCATAGAGAAATGAGTCATATACCTTCACTAATCCTCTTCGTACGCATCTGTACATGAGCGAGTTTGACTAGGTCTTGTATTAAATCAAAAGACGTGACACTTATCTCAAGAACGGAAAACTATAGCCAAAATACCAAATAATAGAACTATTATTAAATCTTACTCAAAATACGCTCTGGCAAGTTCTACAAGAACTGTTTTAATAGTTTTCATTTCAACGAGCATCTCCAAGGCGACCCAATTCACCTATATCTTTATTACATTTTTGATCAAATGATTCAGTTTCTTGAAAAAGAGATAGCCACGATACGATATTGACGTGATAAGGTCATTACCACTCCGTTTGCGCAGACATTTTTGTCTTATTACTGGTAATAATACAAATCATGGTCCGGGGATCACCCTGTAACTTGCTTAGCAACCGGTGATACCATTTTTTATTTTTTTCTCAGCGGTTTAAACCTGAGTCCCCCACAAATTTCTAGTTCTCTATATTACATTTATATAATACAACACTGTAATATTGAGTATGTCAGCAATGTGGACCATTGTCATTACAATATAAATAAAATCTCCTTTACGGTCAGAGTATAACATCCGCTTTAATGCCAATATTTGCTTCTCCTCATCTGAGGTAATCATCGCACAGTGAATGCAGCAAAAAGCCCAGAATATCAAAACTAAACCTTAAGAGGT
>JAMKCH010049237.1:0-79831 GCA_023653785.1 Ophioderma brevispina | reverse complement strand
CAGTTTACAATATATCATATCAGTGTTGACCCTATAACCCTGAGCTAGCAACATTTCTCCCGTAGGAAAGGTTTGAGTTATTAAATTATGTTGAGAGACGGAACACGGACCCCTGAAAAGGGGATTCTTAAGTGCAGCAACCGGTGCCTTATAGGAGACGGGGCCCAAGACAAAGTTTTTGTTCAGGGTCAAATTTTTAAATTGATCCAATCATGTTGAAAAGTATACCATGTTATTTGGCTTCTAACCAAAAAGATTTCATGAAAGTATAGTTTTGTTCTATCTACAGCGGTAAAGTTTAGCGTTATAGCTAAAAACATGCAAAATCACTTAAAAACGGGGTCAATTTCAGTCGTACAGTGGTCAAATTTTAAAAGTTTTGCTCCGATTTAGATAAATAGTAGCAAATTTTTGATGGAAGATCATACGATTAAATAGGAATAGTTTGACCTGTCTAAAATACTTATTCCGATGTAGGGGCACAGAAGGTCAACGTCCAATGCATTCAATGGGGCTTGACCTTGTTTCCCCGTACTTTTCTTAAGCAAGCATTTTAAGTACACTCAAAACTTTTCCTTATTTTGATCCTATTCCTCACCAATAATTTGCACCCTTTTTTATCCAAATTGGAGCCACTTAAAAATTTGACCCCTGTACAACTGAAATTGCCCCTTTTTTATTGATTTCTTGCTGTTTTTGGTCTATAACTCTTAAACTTTACGTGTAGATAGTACAAACTTAACTTTCCTGAATCCGTGTAAGTTAGACAAATGACATGGTATACTTTTCGGCACGATTGTATCAATTTAAAAATTTGACCCCTGTACAACTTTGTCTTGCCCCCTCCTCCTAAGCCCCATTTGTGGCACTTAAGAATTATGTTTTCAGGGGTTCCTTCGTCTGCCTCATATTTAATCACTCCAAACCTTTTTGTACTTGAGATGTGTTACAATGTCTGCTTCCTGGGCGCTAAGATTTTTCTCTGAAACACGCGGTTAAATTGATACACAGGAAGTTAAGGCATAATTTACGGATTTATTAATTCTCACAAATCTGTTGCGGTCAAAGCTTGCCCAACAACATTCTGGCATGAAGTTTGTTTGTCTTTCTCCTTTCGCATAAATGATTAAAAACACGACCAAAAGTTTTTTAATTGAACACCACTATAGAATCTCAAGATTTTTTTTGCGAAGTATCAAAATCGTATAAAACATAAATATAACGTCTGTTTGCCCCAAATAAAACTGCCAAATTTTCTTGAAATAATAAAAGGTCACTTCAATTTGTCCCCATCAGTGACCAATAATACGCTAAGACTTATTCAGCAAACATTTGAGCTAAAGATATTCAATTACCCATCCCGGTATGTTCGGTTAGAAAAACACTTCAGTGCTTTTTATCTGGGAGTGCAGACTATTGTTTATATTGTCTCGCGATTGAAAAGACTCAGGTGTTACAACCTCTCCGATTTAGACGAAGTCGTTTTTTTTTAATCGACGTAACGCAAATAACTTATCCGCATTCATTTACCGCGCTTTCAGAAGAAAACTTAGGTCAACGACCTATATCATAAGTAAACTGGTTATGTATTGTGAAAAGGTCGGGTAATTTTGTTAT
Source organism: Ophioderma brevispina (assembly GCA_023653785.1). NCBI lineage: Eukaryota > Metazoa > Echinodermata > Ophiuroidea > Amphilepidida > Ophiodermatidae > Ophioderma > Ophioderma brevispina. The sequence continues at coordinate 78,214 of JAMKCH010049237.1, read as the reverse complement.
CTCAACCCGAATCGGGAGGTGATAACATCTGGCTATAACAATGGCTCCGCATACCGGGCCCATTGTAATATCTTTAGTTAATGGTTGCTGAAGTCTATACATATCCATTGGTCACTGATATTATGAAAGAGACATTGATGTGACATTTTATTAATTTTAAAGAAAATGTGCAAGTTTTATTTGGGGCACCAGACGGTTATGTCATGTTAATAATTTATCAATAATTTTACACCGGGTTTTGTCTTATCCCTTTGAAGGGACTACGGAATTTGTTATGCAGCTTGTTATTTGGTCTACGCCCCATAGTCTAATGCAGCTTCGCGCTGCCAGTTCAGAACAGGGTTCAGAATGGTTCAGAATTTTAAAGGTGAAGGATTAGGCTCCGATGAAGGGGAAAAGTTATGGGTTTTGATGATGGTTGAGTGTCGGGCTTATACTGGTTAGACGGTGTGGGGAAAAGTTATGGATAAACTCTGCAGCTCTGAAGGTAAAGGATTAGGTTACGGTGAAGGGGAAAAGTTATGGGTTTTGGTTTGGCCTAAGTTTAAGTTAAAACGGTGCGGATCAGAAAGCATAGGCTGCAGTGAAGGAGAAACGTTATGGGTTTGGGTTATGGCTTAGATATATCGCCAAGTTTAAAGTGGCCTGAGTGTACAATGGGGGCATTATAGGCTACGACGAGGGGGAAGTTATGGATTTTGGTTAAGAATATTAGGTGGAAGTTATGGGTTTTGGTTAAGAATATTAGGGTTGAATTTCAGCCTGAGGATATTAGGGTTAAGTTTCAGCCTGATGAGGATGCACTCTGTCGCAGATGCAGAAGTTAAACCTTTGTAATGATAAAGCTCCAACTGCGCTCAAAGTGAATACAAGATTCATGTAGGCTTACTACTTTCAAATAACGAAAACCATAGTAAGGGTATTATTTTCAATTAGTGTATTTTATGACGTCATATTCATTTGCATAAACGATACATTATAAGTGGTAAGAAAAAATTGACAATATCGATTTTTGATAAAGTGCCTGATGTATATATATTGGAATTCAACCGAAATTAGGAAATTTACGGGAACCATTTGTCTCACATATGGCCCTGAACTAACGGCGAGAGGACAGGGTTCGAGACTGTATTTTTCGTTTTTATACAATGCTCGCCAGTTTCTCTCAGCCTTTAGACTATTTGTTTAATGTTTAATCATTCTCTTGAGTTAGGCCATATCAATTTACTTTATCCTTGCATGCATTGCGTTGAGTTTCTCTTCGTTATATATTCTGCCTGATTCATACATATAGGCCAATCCCTTGTAAAAATAATGTATATTGGAATCCAATAGAAATTAGAAAATACACATGAAAAATCCACGGGAATCATTTTTCTTATATATGGCTCTGAACTATATATGTCAGTTCCACCTGAGCAATCAAACGTTTTATAATCAGATTTATTTTCACAGATTGATATCCCTTAAACTTAATGATCCTTACATGAATTTTGTTATAGTAATGTTCTTGTATCTCGCTTACTCTTACGCTCTGCTATGGTGGAGCATGTAGGCCCCAAAATAAATTCTTAAGAATAAATTTTAGATCTAGAACTTGGTATAGTAGGCGTGGTCATGAAGATTTGTTGGCGTGAATTTAAAGAATTTTGAATCTTACCTCGTTCAGCAATAACTGCCACTTTTTCTTCACAACGCTCTACGATTCCAGTAAAGGGAAGTAATGTTTGACTTCCCATGTTGTCGGTCCAGCCTTAATTTCTGATCTAAAATTACTTATTTACGTTGCAATAGTATACATTCCCGCACTTGCAGATTTCACTAATTTCAGCCTTCATCTGTAACACATCCGGAGAGCACTTCCCATATCTCTTTAACTGTCAATCCCCCTCTCTCTCTGACGATGGTGATGATGGTGGTAATGATGATGAATATTGCATACTAAATTTTAACCGAAACACAAAAATAGACGATATGACTATCCGATGACAGAATAAACAGCTGATAGGTGTGGGGCGATAACGGCTGAAGTGACACTCCGTAGCTTGGTGTTAACCCGTTACACGAAACAAGGAATGATTCCATGATGCTCTTCCACACCGGTTGATTTTAGTACTCAACGACTAACGGCATGCTAACATTTTAGTAAATTTTAGTCACTCATGGCCAGGTTATATGTAATATATAATGCAAGAAGTACTGCTCTCGGTGTAGTACAGTTTATAAACCTGCAATCACGGTGACTTTCTGGTGCAGTTTGGAAATTCCCAATAAAAGACTTGTTATATTTCTGATTATGGATAATTATAACGTTGACCTACTGATCGGATGGCCAGTGATGTGTGTACGGGTCTCGTGTTTTGTCTGTTTAACCCCAGCAGTGCACCATTTTCTATTAGCAATTGTATACAACACGCAGTTTCTATTATTATTACATTTCATTAAATGCAATTTATTCATTGTATTTATTGTATAATATATATTTTATTACGTATAGTTCTTGGAAAACGGCGACTCCATTCTGTTATATTACTTTAACCCTTTTATTAAGTTGCTAAAAGTAAACAGCATTTATGTATACACTACGGGCAGTTTTAGCACCTGAAGGCTATTTCTTGGTTAAAATTTGACAAATATAGATTTTAAGATCCAAATATACCCTATATATATTACTGTAGTGTCCATAAATGCTGTTTAAATTCTTTTGAAATGTTATGATGGATGGACCGTTTTTGGTTGGAATACACTTTGACCATATTCAAATATTTCATAGGTAGATGTAACTTTAGTCAACCAGTGGATCATTTTTTTTCAGACACAGTAACAAGCTTTAATTTTTTTTTTTGTGTGTGTACATAAGAGTTTAAAATTTAAGAAAAAAATAGGTTCTGGAGCTTATTGTTTTCTCCTTGATTGCTTTTTTAACAGAAAATTTGAAAATTGAGCAATTTTGGTGAAAAAGACAAAACTTTTAATGGGAAGTTTGTTTTCATTTCCAAAAGAAATTACACTTGTCCTAAACATTTATTTTTTATGCATTTTGGCAGCTCTGGCTGAAATATAAACATTTAAGCTTAATTTTAATAACACTCTTTACCTCTATTTTTGGCCAAAAACAGGTTTTTGACATAAACTGTTGCTTAAAAAACAAAATAATAGTAGTTTTCCATAGATTAATACTCTTATAGCTAGTAAAATATGTGTGTGAATTTCCAGCAAATCTCACTCAGTAGATTTGCAGAGAATAGAGCCAAATAACATGTTTGTCCTGGACGTGACATGTGAACGGAATTCGGACCTAAAATCCTATCTTTTGGCCACTTACTAAAAACAAAAACTAATTTTATGCGTTTACAAGGAACTACTCTAGTTTACATAAAACAATGCTTTTTTTTGAAACCATAGCTTTTTTTCCCGTTTTCAAAAACTGTTGGTTTGCCTTGTTGGTTGCTTAATGCTTGTGCTGGAAGTGCCATTGTCCATTGTGACGGAAGAAGTCCATTTACAAAAAATAACAAAACTGTCACACATTCAAAGTAACTTCAACCACAAAAGCCCTTGCAACAACTTTAAACATAATTCCTATCAGATAGAGGTTTTTGTAGACCTATTTTAAGATATACAACTAAAGCGCGGCTTGACTGACAACCTACGTCACGTCTTGCCTTGTGAACGGAAATTTTCGTGTTCAAGCAAAATGCATTAGAATAGTTGCCAAAACTATTCATGTAATTTGATAGTATAGAGAAAGTTACTCTTGTAAATAAAGTCTCATAAAGAGAGAACCTATTTAATTAACACAGGCAGGCCTGCTGCCCATAAATGCTGGGGCCGTGGACAAATGCTGGACGTGAACAGAAAAATGTGAAACTGGATTTCCGTGTAAACTAAGTAAGTTTATAACCAGAAATCTAATTTTTCGTATCAATAATCTTGAAGGGTGAATCAATGTTATTATGACAATTAAATACCACCAAAATATAATCTTCTTTTTTTTTTGGTGCAATCTTGGGTATGAATGAATATTGGATACACATGTGAACGACATTCACTCCTGCCACCAACTTTGGACCATGGTCACCCCCAAAAAATTCCTCTGTTAAAGGGGTTCACCATTCCTTTTGTTTTTACATGTATGAAGAGCATCACTAAATATCTCAACAAAATAAAATAATTGAACTGTTGAGACCTAAACAGGGGTTATAATGAAATACAAAGGAGAAGGAAGGGGGGGAGAAGGACCTGGAAGGTATATGGCCTTGTAAGGAAAACAGTTCTACCGAATTGTCCTTCAATTATAATTTCAAATATTTGATCTTTTGGTGAATCACTGATAGGGTCTTTACAGGTCTCATTGGGGACCCATGAAAACCAATTTTACCAAAATTTTTTGCGATTTATCGGATACGCAATCCAAATTTTTCAAGGATTTTTTTTGTAATTGTCGGATTTATGAATGAAGGCTTTCCCGATACAAAAAATCCGCCCAAGGCTTCATTAGAATATTAGGTTGCAGGTCCCTAGGAACCCCCCCCCCCCCCGGGCACTAACGCAAAGTGACAAAAACAAGATATATTACTAATTAAAAAAATGAAATTAATTAATCCTTGGGATTGCTTAGATATATCCCTTAGGATGCATTAATTAATGATACTTAATTAAATAACCTTTTATATGCTGATAGCCCCCAGAGTTGGTGGGTATTTGGCACGACTGTGCTCTTAACGGTGTAAGTCTATGGGAAAGACCAGGGAATTTGAAGTTTCTTGAAAACTCCAATTGTATAACTTTGGCTATATTTTGCAATAATTATTTAATTTGTTATTCTAGAGTAACCTTATGTTTGAGGTTGCCGAGGACGGAAATGTGTGAACCCACTCTTTTTCGGAGAGGACAATTTCAATTGGCCATAGGTTCATAAGTCAAAGTTCGGATTTCATTTTTTATTGTGGGTATTAGTTCTTACATGACCCAATTTACTCGTGTTAGTGTAATGATCAAACTCCCATGGGAAAGTGGTTATCTGGGCTGGTTCCCGAGCACGTGATTGGTAATGGAGAACAAAATCAGGTACATTGATGAAATAAAAAAAGAAATTAAAAAGTTACTCCCGTTACGATTAAGGGGCCAAAAAATTTTGCGATAGTGCCAACACCCTGCATAAAAACGCCATGGACGGGGTTTTGATTGTTTTTCCACCTAAAATATGCACAACTGATCTTTAGGGGCAATAATCTTAGCGCTTTTTACAAAACATGGCGCGTGGAAAGCAAAATCTTGGGTCTACATGGGACACCCATTATACACTTTAAAGGCTGACTCACAGATTTCCGAGGAGGGCACCTGAATTTTTAAACAAATCGTATTTTTTTCATGTACCGAATGATTTCAGCATACTCATCACCCTGTGTGAAATGTTAATTTTTAAGGAAAAATTGATATAAAACATGCTGTTTTCTGAATACATACTTGATTATCTGCGCTGCGACCTTTGACCCATGATCACAATATTCTTTTGTCGCGTCTTGAAGCAATTGGTGTCCGAGGTTCAGCTCTTCAATGCTCTATTCATATTTGTCAAATGAAGCCAATCGGTTAGCATTCAAAAATGACTGTCATTCTAGTTTGATAGTCTTTTTGGAGTACCACAAGGGTCTGTGCTAGGTCCTTGTTTTTCACCATTATGGTTCTCCTGTTGTAATATTGCTTGCGTACATGGTTTGGACGCACACAATAGATGCTGATGATACACAACTCTATTTGTCATTTAATGTAAGACTATGAGGCAGAAGATTTAGCTCGCAAGCGGATTGAATTATGTGTATCTCTGATATTTTCCGTTCATGGAGTCACTCAACAAATTGAAATGGAAATGATGATAAACTGCAACTCCTTATTGTGTCTTCCACAAACTCTCAAAACAAGATCCATAACAGAAGTATGAAGTTTGGCTCTTCAACCAAACTGCTTATAAAGGTTCGTAATTTGGGACTACCCATCTTGATTCCACGTTGTCAATGGACAATCATTTTAAAAAGTGTGCCCAATCTGCATATTTTCAAATCCAGGATAATCTCTCGTAGCATAAAAAAAAATTCTCTCCAAGGTGAAACTGCAGAAAATTCTAATATATGATTTTAACATCACGCTTGGACAACGGAAATGCACTTGCCTTATGGATAAACTGACAACAACCAAAAATACTTCAGCTTTACAGAACTTGCGCACGTGTTTTACACAAAGAAGCGAAAAATATGATCAATCACACCTTGATTCTCAAGTCTCACATGGCTACCTGTCGTGAAAAGAATTCAATAAAAACATTGCTTCTGGCTGGAAAGGAATGAACAATATGGCACCCTCTTACATAACTGATCTCCGTTACCATATACTCCTGCACGGTTTCTAAGGTATAAAGCTGACAAATCTGTACTCACAGTTCCACGTACCATGTGTTTTACTTGGAGAATCGTTGCATTTTTTTGCTATCGCCACCAAAAACTTTGGAACTCAACCTGTGCTCTTAGACAATCAAAATTCGTTTTCAGTTACAAGTCTGGGACTCAAACATTCTTTTTTTTTTAAAACTGCATATAATGAAAAATTATGTTTCATTTTTGACATATTTTTGTAGGTTTTAATGTTAATTGCATTCGTGTCTGCCTTCTTGTAAAGGTCAAAAAAATTGTGATCGTTTTGAACAAGTTATTTCAGCAAGCATTTTGTTGTCCTACATGTAATGTCTTGTTTCTTATTTGTTCTGCCTCCTTGGATTGGAGTTTTTTTTAGATAAATGGCGCATTATAGTGCGTATTATTTATTATATCAAGTCAAAAGCGATGCCATCATATAGAAATCGCAAATACTGTTATAAGATCGGGTCCAGGACTTTTTGTTATACACGGTATTATCTATGTACTCTTTATTACAGATACAGTTTACTCATCAAAACAAAAGACCCGATTCATCTCAAAACTTGGAATGAACATTTTATAGGCGACTACCCCCGGGCGGAACTACCTTAGACTAAAAGGGTGTGTTCCGAATTATGTCTATGTGTTCTCTAAATGATATGAGATCCTGGCACATGCACATACACAAGCACCCAATCAAGTACCCTGGAAAACAAACTGGCGGTTTTTATGGTAGAGAAGCAAAAATTAATGCATATTGTAAAGCGCCTTGATACTGTGCTAATATGATGGTTAACATATTAAAACAGCGGTTGTTTTTTTTGTTATACCTTGGGATTAACACTTAAAGGGATTAGAGCGATAATGTGAGAGAATAAAAACCATGTGGACATGAATGATTTACTGAAAATCAGGATAAGTGGTACAATTCCATATAACTGCTTTAATGTAGGAAAAAACACCAAATAGTGGAAAAAATGAAGTCTTTGAGGAATTTTGCCCTACCGTCTCTCCCAAAATAGACATACAGCACGGCGTCTCAAACTCTGCAGGTCTAAAACAGCTGATTTTTTTACACCAGTACAGATTAATAAAGATCAATAATATTTGTATTTGAGGTCAAAACTGTATTGATATGGTGACAATATCACGCTTAAAATCTGTGATATTCACCGGGAAAGGCTTTTTTGTCTCAAGTCTGAATTTTGTACGCACGTATAGAATTTACAGAATCAGATAAAAAAGCACTGCCTTGTCTTTTATACAAGGATTTCAAGCCAAACACTTGCAGGTTATGTTCGCATAATCCATGCCAGTAACAAAAATAAAAGATTGAATTTTCATGGAATTTTTTGATGTTTTCGATTCGCAAAATCGCTGCGAATCCCTTTAAGTGTCCGGGGGGGTTCCTAGGAACCCTCCAAATTTGTTTTCCGCTGGCCGCTTTACGCGTGGGTTTTTCGCGCCGGAATTGTGGTAGTATGGTCTGACTTTGAATGCGCTTCTTTCATACCAAAAATAAAAATTGGCCAAGCCGTTAATGGTTAATTAGTGAGGGCCCCCCCCCCCCCCCCCTGGCACTACGGAAGTAACTGAGAATATTTAAAAAAATCAAAGAACCAAAGCAATTTTTTTGCTGATATATGTTCACACAGCATGTCTGTAAGTAAACAAATAATAGTAACAATAAAAATAATTAACCCTTTATGTGCTGAAAAACACACAATTTCATTGTGGACGTTGCAAACCGTTTACTGTACAAAGTCTATGGGAAAAATGATGTGTATTTTGCAACACCGTTTAAAAAAAACAGGATTCCTAAAACTTCAAGTTTTTTGTTAAAATATATGTAATTTGGGTCTTTCTAGAGCAGATTCAACATCAAATAAATTTTCAAAAGTTTGATGTAAAGCGCAAGGCTCATTTGAAATTTTCCGTTTTTGAGATTTTTCGCGTTTTTGAAAACAAGGTTCATTTTTTATTGCTGATTTGGGGTTGTCTTATGACCCTTAACATGTGGTTTATTTTCGTACAAAATTCCCTCGGGAAAGTTGTTTCCTCGGGGGGTCCCATGGACCCCCCACCCCCTTGGGCAAAACGGGAGTGAACACCTTGGTACTTACGTGTTAAAGGTTTGCGTGTTTCCGATCATCTTTGGTATCCCGATTACCTGGAATTAGTATCGATTTTGTTATAAGATAAAAGGCCGTGTTTTCTCATTGTCGTCCTGAAATTTGACCCATCAAATCAATTTCATTCTTCATTCTCGGGGGGGGGGGGGGTTAGGTTGTTTAACATTGGACACAGGGCCTACAATAGAACAGAACTTATCTCGGATTTTGGGAAAAAATAAGGAGAAACACCAACATGAATTGAGGAAGAAAAGACAACACGAGGTGGAAGACTAACATCATGATTTGCATGAAAAGGTTGAGGAATTGGAGCTATTGCCAACAGAAGCAGTGTAAACTGAACAAGCAGAGGGAGAACATGGACATACTTTAGTGTCATGAGAAGGCGTCTAGTTTGGCCCTGAAAGTAGGGGTACCAAATCGTTAAAAAAAAACACAGTGGTTCAATAAAAAAATGTATAAAACGTTTATGTTTGATACCAAGGGGGCACAACAGTTTCATCCATGGGCAAACATATTAGTCAAGTGAAGAAGATGGTTATACCGTATTCTGCTTAAACATTGTGTCAGGGTTTTATCCACTTTGATTTAGATTTTTACCCTACAGATGAGATTGTTCCTTGTTTAATTAAAATACCTTTGAAAATATTAGCCCTACTTAAAAACATCTTCATATACCTAAATCATATTTTTCAAAGTATTCGATCTCCAAAACGTGTTGATTTTAACATACCCTGGCGCAGGTTTTCTAATTTCAACGCATAGTAGTAGGTATACCAGCAGTACAAGAAATACACATGAAGAATACTTAGAATACGTTTAGGTATTAATTAAAAGTATTTCAGTCTGCTATGGTCGATACTGATGAACGTCTTCTACTTCATCGCATACCCAATAATATTAGGTAGTCAATATTTTAATGTTTTGGAACCCCACCAAAATTGCAAGCAGAAACTTGGTGTTTAATATAACTGTGAAATAGTCCAAAAATAATATATTAAAAGTCTACCAAAATCAACCTAGTGGAACATGTAGAAATAAGGGGGCAACGTTTGTACAGGGGTAAAAATTAGAATGTTCGAATTGGTTTAAATGATGTACCAATTTATTGGGCTACTCCTAAGGTTTAAAAAGGTATAGTTTGCCCTAGCTACGCGTTATATTTTTTACTACAATTAGGCCCTCATAACATTCAAGGTCATCCTGGGTAAAATTTCAATAGAATGGTCCGATTTGATCGGACTGGTTGTAAACTGTTAAATTTGTCCCACTATAAATTAATAGATTCTTTGTTTTGAACAATAAGATTACAGACTTATGACTAGTGACCTCCCATAGACCCTTTAGTCCCCAGTCCATTCTACTTTTGATATTTTCATATTTTGACCCCTGTATAACCTTACCCCTTAAAATATATGTTCCACTCCTTTGATTTTAGTAGACTTTTGATAATGTTTGTTTTAAAGGTATTCTCAATACAATTCTGTTGGAATTGATTCTGTTGCCATTGTGTTTGGGTTAAGGCAGCATTCATTCTATTTTGACTGGCCTATTACGCTGCCGGTTTTTTGCTCATTCATTATTGTATTGATACGTGCAACTGTACTTGAGCAAGCGGATATAAGTTGAGCCACCCCCTGAAGAATGAAAACTAACAGCTTACTCGCAACTTTCAACGCCTATTACTTAGACCTTTCCAGTAGTAAGAAAGACGCATAAAATGAAGTGTCTTGGAACACGGTTCCTTAAGTAGACTTGCTCCGTCTTTGGACTAGGTTTCCGTCTTGTTTATGGACCGTCATCATTACAAGGAACGCCCCTTTGGTAGACTTTCATATACTCCCATGGATGTAAATAGGTATTGCCATTCATTCCGTCAAGCGCTACTGCACAACTGCCATACATCGCAAACGGAATCAATTGGAATAATTCACTTGCATCAATGGGACTTCTATATGAAACGTCTACCATCTTTGGGTTGCACATTTATATATCTTTCTTCGATTTCAACCGTACATTAGCGGCTAAGAAGTTTGTGATCTTGAAGAAACCGTATCACTTTCCAGGATTTCCTAAATGAAAATCTGCCAAGCAAATAAACAAATTACAATAATTATGTTAATGATTTCCTTGTGAATAGTCCATGCATGTAACCCGCGTGTGATGCAGTGCGTTACGATTTTTATAACTTTGCACATATTGGAAAGTGTAATAGACCATGTCACCAACTATAATGTCACAACAGGCAATTAGCCTGAACTATGCTTGCCCCTTAAAACTAATTAGGCGTAACTAATTAGGCGTAGGCATGGAAGTATGCACGCAATACACCAAGCACAATGCATTTTAAAAGTCATCGAGCTTTCGCCACGTTTTACATTAAAGGGACACATAATGAAATGGACCCTTATTGAAATCACTTCCACAAATTTGAAAAGTTTTGTAAAAAAAACAAACTAATTATTTTCCTCGTAAGCTCGTAATCCACCTTTCACTTGCCAGATCAATATCTTACTACAAGTCTGAAGTACAATGTCTAAATTCCGATCTGAATGCTTTTGAATGGTGATATAAAAACCTCATATTTTCTAGGTAAGTCAGGGAGACGAGGCTGTGGATCACGATATGTCCCTTTAATTTTGGTTGTATAAAATGATGTCGAATTTCATCAATTAAACTTTTCACTGCAAATTTAATTATATTGATGAGTTAACAACGTTGAACAATGTACGTTGGTTGTAACTCAGAGATCAGTTTTGAGCGCTTAGACATTCAACTTTGTTATTTAATACAGAAAAACTAATTTATTTGAAATGTTTACTTATGTACCTAACAGCTCTTAATCAAATGACATGAAATAGATGTTTAATCGAGAGTAATCAAGTTACTTTCTATTAGAGTATCTCACTGTCCAACGGCATTTAGACATGAAATGAAGCTTTTGAATCTGTTTTCGTACCTCGTCACCTCCAGTAAGCAACGGTTTAGCGACCTCTATTTTCACCCTGTTTCCCAAATTCTTCAGAACATGGGTAACAAATTCCCGAGAGCATTCCTCTATGTTCATGTCATTAACTGACACAATTTTGTCATTAGATGCAAGTCTGCCATCTTCCTCTGCAACGCCACCCGAGACAAGACTTCCGACAACATTGACAGTCTTTATTTTCTGCTGCGATGCGAATAAAATCTAGATGGGGAAAGTAGACTCAGTTTAGAATTATAAATAGTTTTGAATTTAAGATGTATTAAGGCTTTTTTTTAATAGCATATTATTTGCATGATTCATAAAAGGTACATTTCGTGATGTTAGAAACTTCTTTTTTGTTTATGGTTAAAGAGATATCATCGGCGAAAAATAATTTAAGGTCATGAGAAAATAGTTTTATTACAGTGTTCCATCGCCCACTCTGTAATTTTTTGTTCGCCCCTATGCCATATGATTGTAGGGTTATAAATGAGAATCCTATTCTAAAAGTTTGGGGAAGAAGATTTAGATTTTTTTTCTATAGTTTGAAGGGTGCTAAATCACACTTTCGGGTCCAACCTCTGGAAAATGTGAGGAACGTTGTCAAATAAGGAGGTAAAATTAGTACAGGGGTAAATCTGAAATCAAATCCATATGTGTTTCAATGTGCACCAATGTATTTGTCTCATTATAAGGATTAAAAAAGTATAGTTTGTCTAGGTTCTGACCTTTAGTTAAACAGGTACAGCCTTATTACGGTTCAAGGTCATCCTGATCCTGGGGGTAAACTTTAATCAGTGATCCGATTTTGTTGATTATCATGTTTTGAGGAGTCCAAGTGTTGAAAATATCGGGCATGAAACACGATCATCATAAAATCAGATGATTCACGCCCAAAATTTATTAGTCTCGCTAGGACTGAGTTTTAAAATATTGGGCTCGACTGCGTCTCGCTCAATATCTTTGCAACTCACAGCTCGACCAATACATTTGGGCTCAATTGATCCATTTTTTATGAAACTGGTGTCAAATTGTTCGTCTTACCTTATTTACAATGTTGGCATTTGGTTTTGTAATTAGTAGGCAAAATGTAACAATGTCTACATAGTCTATAGGGGTCACCAAAATTGACCTTAAAATTGTATACAGAGCTTTCACCCAAAGAATTAAAATACATTGCCTGCTTTAGTATGACCAGAGCAACAATTTGAAGCCACTTTGAACAAAATCTGAGCACTGGATATTTTATTTTGCCCCAGGATGACCTTGAACCGTATCAGGGCTGTAGCCGTGTAACTAAAACCCCAACCTTTACAAACTATACTTTTTTATTCCTTATAATCAGACAAACACATTGCTGTACATTTAAACACAATTTGACTTGATTTCAAATTTACCCTAGCTGTACTAAATTTACCCCCTTGTTTTACAAAGTTCCCCACATTTCCAAGAGGTTGGAGTTGGACCCAAAAAATTCTGATTCAGCATCCTTGAAACTATAGAAAAACTTCTTCAAAACTTCTTCCCCAAACTTCTAGAATAGGATTCTCATTTATAACCCTACTATGATTGCTTTTACCTAGAACAAACAAACCTTGCACTATTCATATATTTATGAAAGATAGTTGGACGGACGGACCGAGGGAAGGGGGATGAATGAATAGGGAGAGAGTCACCTCTGACCATCGAATGGGGTGTGTGGTAATAGACGCGTGTAAGAGACGCGCGTCTTATGAATTGGGATTGGATTAGAATACATAATTATTCACCACTGACATTCCAACTAAGTGTCGCCTTCCTCTAAACCACTTTGCTATTGGAATTTTTTACCAAACACTGCAAAAACTGGGGTGTTAACATTTTAGCACCAAGTCGGTGTCAAGCATATCGGTGTTAGTTTCAGGTGTTGAACTTTAGGATTTAACACCGCTCGCTGTTGCTGCACAATTTTAATTGTGCATTTTGGTGATTTGCTTATGAAGTATTAGAGGTAAGCAGGTACAATAGAAGTAAACAATAACAAAATCAAACATTTTCTATTAAAATATAAGACGTTACAAATACAATGTTAACACTAGAGGATGCAGTTCCGTATTGATTCCAGGAGAGTGTTAAATTAACACAAGTAGTGTAAATTTGTGCACCGGCAGTGTTAAAAAATAATTAACACCAACATTGAACACCAAGCAGTGTCATATCATACATTGTAAGTTGTAACACCAAAATTTGGGTTAATATAACAATAACATGGTGGTATTTAAAACACCGGAATTGTGTAAATCTAACACTAGTGGGTGCGGTCCCTTATTGATCCAGGATAGTGTTAAATTAACACCCATGGTGTTAAAGTTAACGCCCCAGTTTTTGCAGTGTGATTATTGATAGGGTATATACATCAACACGACCACATAACAGAAAAAAAAAAGAAAATCGGTTGTATCCTTTTAAGACGTGTACCAAATTCTCCCGCCGAAAAATTAAAACCACTTTCCCAAAGGATATTTCGCATAAAATTTCGCTGATAATAGAAGAACAGCAATACGATACCATTGCTGAATAAAAAAAAAAAAAAGATACTCCAGTACGATTTAAAGGGCAAAACGAAATTTAATAACGCCACCAAAATGCTTATTTAGGCTAATTAGCATAAAAATGCCATGGCCAATTTGATTTTTTTCCGCCAAAATATGCGTAACTGATATTTAGGCAATTACATACTAATTTGTGCAAAACCAATTTAGCGTTAAAACATGGCGCTCGAAAAACGAAATCCTGCATGGGTGACATGGACCCCTCTTCTTATGTACTGAAGTGTTAATTTCGATCTCTATGCAAGTGTTTTTGGTAAATTCATCCATTATGAATGCACTACTATCAAAAGCGTTTGAACTCAGCGTTCTGATCTGATCGTTTTTGTGACACATTTGATTAGAATCACAAATCGAAATATTACCTTGAACTCTATCAAACCGAACCCAAAGCCCTTATCGTCAGTAGTAAAAAGTTCTATTACTTCGGTCTGGTCACTCCACCTATTAAAGCCTATCAGCTCATTTGATCCAGAATTCGTCAGTACATTTTTCTGGTAAGATTTGAGAGTTAAAAGATCAAATGAACATACGAATAGGTTACCTGCAAACCATTCAAAACAATTATTACCTTATTTAGACAGGCACGTACAAAAACAACCATAAAATTTATAAACACAGAACTAAAATTTGTATAATAATAGGTTACATAAATCACATTCGGATACGTCAACTCAGGTACATTACAAAGAAGGTTCATACTCTGCCAAATATATTTTAAGAATATGAATTGATGTTATGCATGGTTCAAGGTCAAAGTACATTGTCAAGCAGTTAATAAATAATAATAATAATGGTGCTTAATATTGCGCAACAATTCCAACCAATATGATCATTTGCGCAGTTAAATCGCCAAGACAGGCGGAGCTGGTTAATGATATCCAAATAGCTACTGTAAGCATGTAATATAACATTTAAAAAAAATGGCAAACCGATGCAACACTCTTTCATTAGTTTTGCTCCCAAACCGTCCCCCCCAACCACGCCCACCAATGTTGTGGAGGGCCCTATGTGATCAGTGCATATGGATGTCTACACGGTCGGAAAGAAATTCATTAATACCACTCTAGCCATCGACCGAAATCGTCAATGAACTTCCAAATTGGCAGGCTGATAGAACAATGGTGAAGTCATGTGCATGTATACTTTTTTGTACATGTATGAATATTAATAACTCATTTGGATAATTTCAATAAAGGTTTAATTAAAACTACCATACCACCTAAACCAAGTGCGGATCATTTGGTGGGGACCATCTTAATTACTACCGCGTAATTCTTGTTTAAGTATGTCGCACACTGCAATTCCAAGGATATGATGACGCTTATTTAGACAACGCAGTACAAAATAACCACAAAAATAAACCAAAATGAACAAACTGGTTTATATAACACATGGATTACATAAACCACATTCGTATACGTTTAATCGGGTACATTCAAAGGAAGTATGCGCTCTGTCAAGTTTAAGAATAGGTATATTAATACCTACTATATCTGAAAAAAGATTAACTTTGAATTGAACTTATTTTTTAAACATTTTGATGTATTTTACGAATAGGTATTGTGATACCTATTTTATAAAATAGATAACTTAAAAACTTAAATCCCCGAACTGTTTAAGTTTTAAAAAAATGTCAACGGCAATGTCTAAGACTGCGTCTAAAAAAAGGGCATAGCTGTAACATAACATCTAAACAGCTAGCCCGTAGGCGAATATAGCCCTGAGAAAAATGCACTGATGGCCCACGTTAATATAATTAGGCATTAAAATAGTATGGTCGGGATGATTAATTGGGCACCGCATTTGTTTGTTTAATACATACAGATTGTCGCTACAGTAATTACACACGAAGGTTAATTATGATTGGGGAAAGTATGTACATATTCAGTACATTTTGGCTACCATACCTTTTCTTTTCTTTCCCACCTCGAACTCTTCAGACAGATCAAAATTCTCTTTGCTAGAATAATAAAATTAATAAAACGAAAAAAGAGATCTACACTCTTAAAAATATTTTTATTTGAATGCATTTCGTCGACCTTTATCATTTTAAAAAAAATATATCTCAGTCACGAAGGAGTTAAGTTTACTCTTATCATCTCTTAAAAAAACATCTCTAAGTTTCGGAACTCCAGAGAACGGCTTTGATGATGCAAATTGGTATACATCGCCTCCAGAAGTGTCAATTGACATACAAGGCCAACTTATATCAAGGTGCCCAAGCCTAGAGGAACAAACTAAGACTCAACGAAGTTTACTAAGTAGCTTCATTAGAATATCGAATCCTCTCTTCCTTACCCTCCCCAAAAATATCGGATCAGGACAAATTACATTTAATTCTCAGACGTCTATAGTTTTCACATGCACCTTTCGCTATTAAAAGTGCTACAAGGGCTCCTTCTCAACGAACTATAAAATTCCATTTCGTTTTGCTCTCAAACGATAGAATAGAGATGTAAGGAACATAGACATATTTTATACACAAAATATTGTATTACAATACACTAGAGCGTTATTATGAAGCCAAATGCGTCTGAATGGATTTAGCCTTTATTGTAGGTCAGAAATTTGGCTAGATTTTGGCGAAACGAAACAAACGCCCATTGGATTACAACGCTTATTCCGTTATGCACGTTAGGCATGCATGACGGGGGAAAAAAAAAAAAATAAAGCGTGGTATCCACTGGACGTCGCGTTTCGTTCGTTTTCGCAAATAACAGTAAGCCAGAACATTTTAGTCATCAATTTGTTGGGGGAAATTTAAATTTAAATGGGCATTCGTGATCCACAGCCTCGTCCCCCGACTTACCTCAAACAGTTGAGTGGTTTCATGTCATCTGAACCGTTAACATTAGTAGACCCTGTGTGCCAAATCTTTACTTTAAAATTCGGTCCGTGTCTGTAAGAAATTGTGCAAGTTTGTATTTTCTGTTCGTAAAGGAACAGAAATTAATAGCACAGTGGCTATATGGGACCGTGGGAACCGAGGCGATTGCTCATACACAAAACCTCAAAGTCGGGATCAGCCAGAAAGTTGTGATAAGCCTTTCTCAAGGATATCTAGTGGAACAATGAATAAAATAAAAGGTGCTGGAATCACAAATGCACCTTAAGTGAATTTGTAGTAATGTCTACCTCTTTGTTAGACTGACAACAGGGGCAAACAGCTGTGTGATTGGTTCGTCGCTTCTGAACGATATAGTTGTAAGCCGCAAGCGCTCTAATTTTACCATCTTTCCTCCTTCACTCGGACTGAACTTGCCGCTCTACTGTTTCAAAGAAAATGAGGGAAAAGTTTATGCAAGTTACATATCGATAAGAAATAATAAACATGTGGATATAAAAACAATCTTCATTTTTGAACTCTAGGGGTATCTTCTTCTCATACACCAACGGGGGGGCGCCACAAACATAAATCAAATGATTTCAGTAAGGGGCCTTTTTATTTGGCCTGAATATTTTTTTCTTGCCATTACGTCCCTTTAACGCTTTATTTCAGGATTATTTGGGAAGCTTCTGTAATTTACTATTACTATTATTTGCACTTTAACACGCTCACCGTTGCCCAATTAGAAACAAAAATGAAGGCAATCTAAATACAATGAACAAAAATGTAAGAATACCTTCATTTCTCATTCTTAAAAGTGTTTAAAGGGAAAAATGAGATTTAAACTTAGTATGCTTTGAAGGTGTCCAAGCCCCACCAGAAAAAACAACCAAGCTTACGCATTGTCCAAACAATAAAACGATATATATCGGTGATAATGATAAAAGAGGCATCAGAGCTGGTCGTTGGAAATACTCCTTGGTAAGGCGTGTAAGAATGAAATTTCCAGTGCCAAATATGTCTCTTCTTGTACTTGGAGAACGTCTCACTTAAAAACAAGTGAATCAAGTTAAGTTCAAGGAGTAACGTTGGTATTTTTTGTTTTACTCTCCTTAAGGGGTTTTTTGTAACCTGCCTTACCAGGTATTGCTACGCCCATATACCTTTGCTACAAAAACACAAATATGCTAATTTGTTATCGAAGTTAGCTGATGTTTTTTCCATCTAATTTCTTTTATTGTGCCAAAATACGGATATGCAACATTTTTTGTTTGAAGTCCTAATCATTGTCCGAGCAATTTTCGGTCGCCTGAAAAGGGCAAAATGTCCACTTTTTATCCAGCAAGATTTTAAGCAGATTCTCGTGTATAATTCAATTTATAAGATTATGTCTATTCAATCCTGCCATAGGCCCTATGACCTTGTACAAAAGACTGCAGATAAAATGTTTTAAGGGTTCTAGGCAGTTTGACCTCTTGATTCCAATCTCACTTTAGTCATTTTCATTCATGCTAAGTGTTTCGTGTCCAAGATGCACGAATTAACAATGACAAAGTTGCATCATCAAGATTTGGAATCAGCGATCATGTTGCTTAGAAACCATCCCAACATTTTATGCAGCCTCTTATGCAAGGTCATATGCAAGATTCTATGGGTCTACTCTAGGACTTATCCAGGACAACGAAATTACCTGAACTAGCAATCAGAGATCAACAGCAAGACATTGCGAGCATCATTGTACAAAGCAAGGAACAATACGCCTATTACCGAATGTGTGGACAGGAGGAACTGCACCCAAGATCATGGCTGTCTTTGGGTACTAGTACACGAACATCAGAAAGCAGTAGTCGCGGATGCAAGACAAAATAAATTCGGCACTCTAGTCTTGTCACCTCCAAGGTATAAGCTGAACCGCTATGATCTGGTCTTCGTGTAAAATGTCCCATAGTCAAACAATCCGGGAGATTGGAGATAGATTACGAGACTTAACAGTGGACAGGAACTATGAGTAGGCTATGAGACTTTTCAAGAGACATTGCACTGCTGACAAATGTGCGCACTCAAGAATTTTCAAAATGATATTTTGCCATAGTTGTAAATAGTTGGCAAATTAGCACCACCTGGGGCCCATTTCACAGATGTTACGATGATTGTAATCAAGCGTAACTCATCAAGGTTAAGTTGGAACTTACATCAAGTTTCAAACTTACGCTTGATCGAGGTAACGCTCGATAATCAACTTCAATTGATCGTAAGTTCTTTGTGAAAAGGGCCCTGAATGATTAAACCCAATCTGCGCCCCGGGTATAAGCAGGGCGATTTTATAATAAAATACCTACTGGAGCATTTTTCAATAGACACGGAAATGGCGTGTAAACAAGAAAATTTCAGTTCCTAAGGTTCAACTTTGAGAGACAAAAATAAATAAATCTGTAAGCAAACTCGCAAGTTCGGGCCCACAATCCGTATGGAATAAAAAAAAACAACACATGAGTACCCCTCCCAAACGATGCCTCCAGTAGAGTGTACTTATTTTAATTGTATATCATCCGAAAGCGACACCGCGATATAGTTTTAATATATTTTAAGAGTTATTCGTGGACTTAATCCGGAGTTAACGATTTAGTAATAGCGACATATGTGAATCCGTCACACGCCTTGGTATAATCGAATTCAAATTATAAACAATAGGGTATTTTCTTATTCTTATTGTCTCATCCCGGGAAAAAAACGGGATGCCAAGCATTATTAACAAAATAGCGCGAAATAGGACATTTTCATATATGATGCAAAACTTCCAAGGAAAAACCAAATTTTATATAAACTATTCACCAAAAATGCTACCATACAGTTTAGATTCAATTCAAACGCTCACCAGTAATATCTTCGAGAAAAAGTTCTCCATATATTTGGACGTAAGGCCCGGTACACTATTTCCCTTAATTACAGAAGCTAGATCGTTGGACTTGTGGATACAGAATAGCTTGTACAGGCAACGCCATAGCCCAGCAGAATAAGAATAGGATTCCCCAGGAAAGAGATGAGAATCTACAAACTAGGTTGAGATGATTAATTTTCATATGAAAACTGAAAAGTGATGATGAAAGCACTCCGAGAAAGAGTAACAATTTTGATAGAGGGTAATTTTCTGTATGCAAAATAAAAAGAACGCGGATTTATGTTTAAACTTTACCTCTAACACGTCTAAAGCATCATTTGCAATCTATCAAAAGTAAATGTCTGAATTCAGAGATTTCGAAATATTATTTTTTTTTGTGTAATAATGAAATAGTACAACTGAAAATAAAGATAGTACTTACATGCCCAATTCTGAAATTGAGAATGAATCAGATTGTCGGTTTTGATTGCAGTAAACATTTATGTACGTCCCATAGGATTCTGTGTATAACAAAAATTTCGGATTCCGGAATTTTATAACAACGTAAGTTGTGATTTTATATATGAAGGAGGACATTCGAATAAGGAATTCGCATTTTAAGCTTATCAATTTTTCACACCGTGATTTAGTATATTGGACAGGCATTATGGACATGCAAAAAAACACGTGTTTTGTGGGAATTGAGAGCCACCCTCATCAGGAAAATCTCTGAGTCGCTTTAAATGGCGATGAGTTCCGGTTAAAGACAAAATTCATACATACCCCTTTTGAAAATTCCATTATCACTTGGGTCCTAGCGCTTTGGCGATTGTAAGCAACATAGAGGAGTCGGGGGAAACTAGAAATATGAACAAAATCACACGCAAGAAGGATCCTCCCAGCTTCTCAGAGTACGAATGTACACACCAAAACGAGTATTTATTGCGACCACAAAAACCCGACAACATAAGGGAGGATCAATCCTTATTCCAGTAGGCAGATATTGTAGTCTTCCCATTTTATGTTTAGTAGATCGTGTGCCACCTGCAAATATCATACACATTATATCTTAAAATTATACACATACTAATATTCAAGAATGATACATAACAGGCGTAGTGGCAGTTCTCGACGCCAGTGGCGTACCCACCGGGGGCAAGTTGCCCCCTCTGCTCGAAAAAAAGCGGGGACGGATATGACCAAAATATGCATTTTTCATCCCTTTTTTACCAGGAAATTTCCACAAAATTTTCAGCCTAAAAAAATTTGGGCCCAAATTTTTTTTATTTTTAAAGAGAAAATTCGGCGATTTCTCGCGCTACGCGCGCATTCAGTCAAGTTCAGACCTTTAATTGGACCACAATCACCGGGACGACTTACAACTGTTGGCCCCCTCTGGCAGGGGCACACGACTTGGAAAATTTGCCCCCTCTGCATTGGTGGCCTCGGTACGCCACTGATCGGACCGCACATTTCTCTCCTCTTTCTCAGGTTGTTTCTCTCTCCTTTCTCTCATTCACAAACTCTCTCCCTCTCTTCTTCTCTCGCTCTCTCCTCTTCTCTCCCCCTCTCTCTTCACACACACCTTTCTCCATTTTTCAGATCCTATTATACGGCTTCTCACGTAGTTAGTTTCAACCATTCTCATGGTGGTCTCAGAGGGCGATACAGACGTTAACTTCTCTCTTTCTCAGCCCTTGCTTCCACTTCTTCTCCAACTTCTATCTTAAACTTCTCTCCCCCTTCTGTCATTTTCCCCTTTTCCTCAACCCTCCGTTCGGTTTTCTGTTATTATTTTTTTCTCTCTTACTTTACAATAATAGCACGTGTTAAGTAACAATACCTGGCGTATCTCTTCGATGAATATCGTACCAACCCACACAATAAAGAAGCCATTCCCACCACGTAGGATACGGGGAAGAGACCTGGTTGGATAGCAGTATGTATGATACGAGCGCCAAGAACAGTAAGTAAGATATCTGTAAAGAGTTGGAAACATAAATATATTATCTCCGGGTAACATACAAATCGTTGTACACAAGATGTCGTAAAAAATACACTATTGCATCAAACCTGAATGGCAAAATGCCAATAATTAAAAATGAAATTTGGCATTCAAATAAACTTTTGATCATAAATAAAAAATATAAATAAAATAAATAAATAAATAAATTAATAATAAATAAAACTAATAATAAAAAACAATTAATAATAATACATAAATAATTCTACTAGCATCGAATCTTAGATATCATTGAGTATTTCTGGATCTACAAAGAGTTTTACATCAATTTTTGCTCAAATCTTATCATTTGCATCCTTTATCATACGAACATTTCGTAACATTTATAACCACGTTATTTGTGACTTTGATCGCGGTGATTCTGAAGAACGAAAGACTCTCTGCATAAGATTCCTGTGAAATAAACAACCAGAACAAAATAATGATATCACTCTAGACGTTAACTACTGCCACTAATTATTTCTTCTACTAATGATTTTTTTACTACATGTAATTGATAATAATTAATAATCAATAATAATAGTATAAAATGGCGTGCATGTTAGTTAGCCATACTCACCTCTTTGTTGGTTCTTTCTTTTCAGAGATGGGATCTGTGTTTAATGCCTGCCTAATTATTGTTTATAATAAATTGGAATGAACACAATGATTTAGTTGATAAACAAATATAAAATGAATACAAACCAAAACGTAAACAATCGAATAAAGCAAAATAACACATAAGGTCTAGTGCACTCCCGTTAGTGTATAAGCCCGCGCTCCGCCTCGCCACGCCCCCCCCCCCCCCGGAAACCACTTTCAGTCGGATTTTTTTTTACCAAACTCTGGTCATTGATGGGGCACACCTGGGGCACATCAACACAACCACATAACAGAAAAAAAATGAAATCGGCTGTACCCATAAAATGGTGGGTCAAAAACCGATTTTTCATCGCTCACCAATTCCTCCTGCACAACAGAAAACTTTCCCGAGGACTTTGGGCTTATAATCAGAGACAGAAATACATTTATATTGCTGAAATAAAAATTAAAAAAGTTACTCGAGTACGATTTACGGGGCAAACAAATTTTGAATAGCGGCCACCAAAATGATTAATTATGCTAATTAGCATAATAACGTTATGCATGGCCGATTTGATTTTTTTCCGCCAAAATATGCGCAACTGATCTTTAGGCAATGAAATAAAATTTTGTGCAAAAAAGTTGGGTCCAAGTGCCCCCCCCCCCACCTTAGTGATACGGAGAAGATAAGTTAAGAGGTGCTTGTATCGATTTATGTCTATTGTGGTTCTCTACTTGATATGAGAGCCTGGCACTTTCACATACACCCCATCAAGTACCGTAGGAAACAAACTTGCGGTTTTTTTTTTTTTTTTAAAAGTTCAAATTCCCTATTCAATACTGTGCTGATATTGATGATTAACCATTATTAATTTGGCGGTTTTTTTGTTTATATCTCAGGACTGATTTTGAGGGCTAAAATTTCAGACGACCATTAGAAAAATACGGCCTTTCATTCGATATCAACTGATATACTTCCGGGTAAATCAGGGGGGTCCCAAAGACAATCGAACACGCACCTTAATGAATAAGCATTGAATACGTCCATACGTTTTGGAATCTAATCTAAATAAATATTGAAAGGTGCAATTCATTAATGATAAAAATATGACAACTAAAGTAAAATTCATGTGGACTTGAAACTTTTTGATTGGAATCGTTCAGAATAAATGCTCCTCATAAAATCTGAAACGGGTGATTTTGTTTCTAGCTGAAATCTAGGATGAACTAGTCTTGCTTATAATTGTGTCTATGTCGTCCGTAAGGTGTACGGAATTCATATGGAATGTCCCATTCGTTTTTTAAGTATTATATAATAATTAAGATTTATGTTATATTGTATTGAAAAATAACTATCATTTTAATAATCTATAATACCTTTTCTTCAGGTAACCCATGTCGCCATATGTAATTTACCAGGGTTTGGACACTATGATGGGCAATAAATTTGCGG
Organism: Ophioderma brevispina; assembly: GCA_023653785.1. Taxonomy (NCBI): domain Eukaryota; kingdom Metazoa; phylum Echinodermata; class Ophiuroidea; order Amphilepidida; family Ophiodermatidae; genus Ophioderma; species Ophioderma brevispina. The sequence continues at coordinate 54,368 of JAMKCH010049237.1, read as the reverse complement.
CTCTCCGTGGCTTCCGCCAGTTTTAGACATGTGCTGCCACCCCAGTGCTTGGGTGTTTCGCGAAAAAGCAGGTTAGATATGTCGTATCTTCTGAAATCCTTTTCATCCTTTTCACATGCATCTAGAATTTTACACGCCAATTCTTCATACCTCCTAATAATCAATAAGTTATGAGAAGTGAAATCAGATTGTTTCACTTCATTCTCAAAACACATAACACGATTCGTTCATTCATTCTACATTCATGTCATTTCGTAATGTGATTGCATTTATACCATGCATAACTGATAAGAGTTACATTAGGGGTAAACGTGTGCTCCAAATCAAATCTTTGTAGGAGGAAATGCCACAAGTTTGATGCTAGAATGTTCTGGAGCGTAACACCCGTTTGAACATGAAATATTGACATCCCTGTTAAAGGTTGGTGACCTGATCGACAACCTCGACCCCCCTACTTTTGATCTCCAATGTTTCAATATTTGTTTTATTTATGAAATCTCCCATTTAAACCTAATATGACACACACCATTTGTCTGTTTTTGACCCCATGAAAACGATAGATTTTTTAGATAACACCCGTTTTGCTCCACTTAAGCCCATGATATACTTCCAGTCGCAGCGAGCGATTGGGGTGCCCAGTACCAGTGGCGGATTTAAGGAAAAGGGCCCTGTCAGCAGCTTAAGGTGGGGCCCCTTTAGCGTCAAGAAGCAACGCAATATCGCACATTAGTGCGACTAAGGTGTGTCCAAGGGGGCCCCTGAGAGCAATATTTAAGGGGGCCCTGTCAGCGGCTGCTGACACTGCTGACTCTTAAATCCGCCACTGCCCAGTACCGGATTTTTACCCAATATCAAGAGCAGAAATGTTCCACAACTTGTTTCGTAAATTTGACATTCTGAGATCACAGTAGTCACAAGCAATCAAAGTTTAAATTTTGTCCATTTTGATGCTAATTCAAACTCACACCTGGAAACCTTTGCTACAATATTGAAAGAACTCACCTACCTTGCTCTTTCTTTGAAGATTGTCTTTTTATCTCCTTTAAACCTTTCCGCCATGCCTTCGTAGATTTCAGTAGCGACAAGAGCTGCTGCCATGTTGTCTCTGCCTTCCTCCCAGAAATACTCAGCCATCTCCTGGAAGTTGTTCAGGACGGCAAACAGAAACAAATGCCTAAATGGGTCTTTCAATGTCTCTGAAAAAAAAAACACATTTAAGGGCGCGAGAGTAAAGGAATCGTGCGCGTATTTTCTTTTTTGTATGTGTAAAAGCCAGGAAGATATGAGGTTTATATTTTATAAACAGCATTAATTAAAGGGATTAGCAGCGATAATGCGAGAGAATCGAAAAAATGTGGAAATGCATTTTTAACTTATAAATCAGGGATAAGTGTGTACAATTCCATATAACTGCTTTACTGTTGAAACAAGCCACCAAATAGTGAAAAAAATTATTTGAGGAAATTTTTCATACCGTCTCCCGCAAATAGACATACAGCGACGGCATCTCAAAATCTGCACTAAATAGCTGATTGTGGTTTACACCAGTACAAAATAAACAAAGATCAATATTGTTTGTGTTCGAGGTCAAAACTGTATTGATCATGGTGCAAAATAACACGCTGAAAATCTGGGATATTCATCGGGGAAAGGCTTTTTTGATCTCATGTCGGAATTTTGATACGCACGTATAGAAATTACAGAATCAGATAAAAAGTACTGCCTTGTCTTTAATACACGGATTTCAAGCCAACCACTTGCAGGTTATGTTCGCATATCCATGCCAGTAACAAAAATATAAAAATATGAATTTTGATGATTTTTTCAATGTTTCGGATTAGCAAATCGCTGCTAATCCCTTTAAATAAAACAGCCCGGCAGACCCATGATAATAGCGACTCGTACTATTCATTTATGCCAGTATAAACATAAAAGTAAAGACTCATTTGTCTATTTTACTGAATTTATACACTCTTTGTCAAATTTGGCTAAAGCGATGTTCACTTTGGAAGAAAAAAAGTAAATATGAAATGGATCGCAAGTAACATAGCACCCCATTTGAAATGTAGAAAATTACATGTGTAAAAAATAAAAATGGTAAAGTGACATAATAAGGAGATAATTATTTTGCTATATGCTAAACTCAAGACGACTCAAGACGTAAAAAGTAAATAAATAAGTGTTTCTCTGTGACCTTCAGATTTTGACCTTTGCACTCAAACCGAAATTTCGCCTTAATGGCAACTCTGTCAATAGGAAAGAATGAAAAAGAAAGAAAGAACCCAAAACGAGAAAGCGAGAAATGGGAAAAAGAGAGAAAGGGAGAAATAAATATATAAAGAAAGAATCAAACAAAGAGAAACTGTTATATTTCGTCTTAACCCTAAAAGAGCCAGGCTTTTTGGACCCAGCTCACCGCCGGGGGGTTGGGGGATTCCGCAAACTATCATATGTGTGGTACCAATGGATAGCTATGACCCTCCCGAGTCCATTGATACCAAAAAAGCACAAACATACCTTGTATTACGTCACAGTGACGTCAAACATGACGTCATGCAAAAATACCAAAAATTTAAAAAATCGCAAAATTCATGGTTTATCGCCATTTTTTCAAGCAAAAGTTAGATTTTTTGGCCATGACGTGTGTCAAAGTATGCGCACACATGCTCTTACTACAAATAAATCAAATAAATAAAATCAAACATAGTGTAACTGTATCCTTAGCACCAAAAACTGGATTTATGCTATTCCGTATACTTTCAATGGGAAATAGCTTACGTAACGCCGCGTCATAATTGAGCGCAAGGCTTCAAAGAAAAAAATCATGTAGTTTCGGCGTGAAAAAGTAACAAATAGGTGAGATACGACAAAAAATGTCGGGGGGGGGGCGGATTCCGCCCCGGGCCTTTTAGGGTTAAGCTACTTCTAGTCTGATAAATCCTTTAAAAGAGAAAGTCTATACAAGATACAAGACGAACAGAATGTTCCTTTAAACACTCCGCATCGCTGTTTCTAACCTCTTTGTAAGGATTGATGTTGTTTAGTGACAGTTCCCGTATCATCTCACCGACGTCCTCCAGTTCGAATGTTTCCTGTTCACTTATCCCCGGTTGACTTGTCTGAAACGAAAACGGTTCAGTCGGGTTTTTAAATGTCTCTATCTCTCTCTCACCTGTCACTTGCACTTGTGGGAGAGCGTGTTTGCCTAGCGGTTAGGGTGCTTAACTGTGGCGCAAATCTTATCAAAAAAACCCGGGTTCGAATCCCGGTGGTGTCACTTGCTGGGATTTATTCGGGTGCTCAATTCTGGATTTAATATGTATACGAGCTATTGATTAAATACAGAATATCACTCTCCTCCATGGTTCATGGAATTGGGCAAATGAATTATGAAAGCATCCCGTCCGTCGGTCCCGTGTACAGAGAGTCACAACTGTACATGTACATCGCAGTCAATGTCGAAAAAGAGTAGGGTAAACCCCTGACTGTTCCCAATCCGCCCAGGCTCAAAAGCGGGCCATCTTAGGAGCGTCCGTCTCGTGGATACACGCGGCCTCGGATCAGTTTACTCAGTTTGAAATTATAAATTTCTGGCCACCACCACAAAGCCATTACTAAGGACATGTGGACAACGCTAAGAAGAAGAAAGACCTGTCACTTTGTGAATCAGAATCTATGAAAGGCAAAGGTGCGAGCAACCATCAGAACACTTTTTTCGAAATCGACTTTTTAGAAAAAAAACGTCTTCAGCTTTGACTTACTTTGAACCAATATAACTTAATTTTAATTTAAACTGAGGGTTTGTCGCAAGTGCTTTGAAGGAGTTGAAAAGACACTTCTTCGAGTCGCATTTCGGACGAAAGTTATGGCGGATATTGGTTCCTTACTTAGGGACCGTCCATATAGCCGTGACCTATATAGGAGACTACTTAAATATGAAATATTGTAACGGCTAGAACTTTTTATATTATGTTCTTTGATTACAGCTCTTAATGTTGAGTAAAATCTTAGTCAAAGTTGAGTAAACCTTGAACAAAGTTGAGACCCAAAACAATGACGAAGATTCAAACAATGAGTAAGGTTTACTCAACTTGACTAGATTTTATCGACATTAAGAGTGGTGTCCTTTTTACTCAACATGAGTAAAAAATTAGTTTACAGGGGAAATTTCCAGAACTGAAGAAATTGAGCAAAGTAAAACTTTGAAAAACCGAGCATATTGCACAGTAATTTTAATGAAATTCCATTTATGGTAACCATACCAATTTCTTTTACTAAAACTAGATGTGATGTTCATAAAAAACATTTAGATCGCCCGATGCAAATTAATTCAGTAATTATAGTGGTTACTGACGTAGAATTCGAATATGCAAGAGAGGCACATTGTGACCTTTTCTGGAACAATTTCTTCAAGGGGGATTCTTTACCTATAACGAAAATGAAGCACAGGGGAATTAAGCAAATTGTATAGTTGTCATTTCGTTCAGATTAAGCACAGGTCGAACGACTGTTTTAAGAATTAGTACTTTATTTCATTTAAAGTGCAGAAACCTCGTTGTAAAGGTTTGTAAGTTCTTCCTGGTTAAAAAGGTTTCGAGAGGTACAACTCCATTCTCAAGGTTACAATTGACAAAACCATGGTCTTGGTAACCAGAGCTGTGTGCCAACTTCTCTTGGAAATACGCCTTTTCAGATTGTAGTCCATATTTGAAGAGAAACGAATTTGATGAAATTAAGGACAGACTAATGACTAAAAACACTCATACCCGATTAGTAATAAGGGCAAACTGTGGTACGACGTGGATTTCATTTTCAGATCTTTATATTAAAAACGCATATTGAATCGCCGCATTTTTGGAAGCAAAAGGGGTAAAGAATGTTCAATAATCGTTAAATGTTTGATGCAAAAAACTAAGGAATGTTTGTTGACATAAATTTGGTTCATACTTTTTGTTTTTTTTTTGTGTAAACTTTTGCCTTTTTTTTTTTCAAAATGTCTTAAGTTAAAGAATGTCATTTTGTATCAAGATTTATTTTGTATTTTAACTCACTTCCAATTTCTATGGTTTCTCTCATAGTTACAAATAACTTCTCTTCTCACAATGTCGTGGCGATTCCATGTTTGTGCTGGTCCAGCTGACGTTGCGAGTCTTCTCGATTGGCTACGACATAATTGTTATCTGTCATTTAGATAAATTGATTTAAATCTGGGTTATCGTGAAGTAGTCGCAGTAGCAGTAGTGTAGTTTAGTGTAGTGTAGTGTAGTAGTAGCAGTAGTCAGAAGAAGAGCAGTAGGAGCAGCAGTAGCAGCAGCAGCAGTAGCAGCAGCAGCAGTATAGCAGTAGTATAGAGTGTAGTAGCAGTAGCAGCAGTAGATTGAAAGTAGCAGCAAGCAAGCAGTAGCAGCAGCAAGCAGTAGTAGTTAATAGTAGTAGTAGTAGTAGTAGTAGTAGTGTAGCAGTAGCAGCAGCAGCAGCAGTAGTCGTAGGAGTAGTAGTGTTAGTAGTAGTAGTAGTCTTAATAGTAGTAGTAGTAGCGCAGCAGTAGCAGTAGTAGTAGTAGCCGCAGCAGCAGTAGTAGTAGCAGCAGGAGAGTAGTAGCAGCAGTAGCCAGTAGTAGCAGTAGTAGCAAGTAGTCGTTCGTGTAGGAGTAGTAGGGTAGTCATAGTAGTAGTAGTAGTAGGTAGTAGTAGTAGTAGTAGTAGTAGTAGAGTGTAGTGTGTAGTAGTGTAGTAGTAGTAGTATAGTAGTAGTAGTAGTAGTAGCAAGCAGCAGTAGTAGTCGTAGCAGCAGTAGCAGTGGCAGTAGCAGTAGTAGCATAGTATGGTAGTAGTAGTGTAGTAATAGTAGTAGTAGGGTGTAGTCGTAGTAGTAGCGTAGTAGTAGTAGTAGTAGTAGTATGTATGGTAGTAGTAGTAGTAGTAGTAGTATAGTAGTAGTTAGTAGAGTAGTGTATTAGTATATAGTAGTCGTAGTAGTAGTTAGTAGTAACAGCAGCAGCAGCAGTAGTAGTAGTAGTAGTAGTAGTAGTAGTAGTAGTAGCAGTAGCAGTAGTAGCAGTTATTGGCAGTAGTAGTAGTTAGTCGTAGTAGTAGTAGGTAGTAGTAGTAGTAGTAGTAGTAGTAGTAGTAGTAGTAGTAGTGTAGTAGTAGTAGTAGAAGCCGAGTCAGTAGTAGTAGCAGCAGTGCAGCAGCAGAGTAATTTTGAAATTTTGACACCTGAAGAATTCGGTAGATAACCTTAAATTTCCCCCCCAAAACACAAAACTCGCATTTAATCAAAGCGTCCCCAGTTTTAAATATGGCCATGGCTAATTTTGCATGCCATGAGCTATCATACTGCCAAATGGACCCTTAACCATTAAGTGTGTGTGGTGTGGTTGTTTGTGTGTGTGGTTGTGTGTGTGGGTGTGTGTGTGTGTGTGGTAAACTTGCACCTAGAATTACAAACCTTGATCAGAGCTGTAGCATCACCTGGTCAATTTCCAAATTTGGAGTCCCCACCATACACATTCCATAGACAACGTTTTTGGTATGTATCCAAAGCCGTCTGGATTTGATGCAGTAATTTTGGAAGATTTTCGTCGTGGGTGATTTTTCTCACTAGATTCCAGCTTTTTCATTTTCCCTCAATGGCATATATGTAGAAAAACAACGGAGAATATTGGAAAGAGACACCGAACAGTAAAAGGACAGACAGAAGAGAGAGTGTAGGAGAGTGAGAAAGGGGGAACAGTGAGGGACAAAGAGCAGAGAGAGACCCACAGAGTAAAGATTAATGTCGTTTCAATACGTATTTTGTATACAATGTAATTGTATTTATTTACTCTCACGACAAAGATCAGGATTGTTACTTGACCAAATGTTTGCAAGTTTACACCTTCATTCATCTTATCGGGAGTATATTGGTCAGATTTGAATTAGGCGCTACTAAGTTAGCACCATGCTATAACTGCAACCCCTATTGCTGCTTTGAGTGGCTTCTTAAGAGCAGCCCGTGGGCTCGACGAGATCTGATAATGGTTCTCATAATAAAACAACTCTTGTACGTACACACGTCTTGATCTGATTATGTTCACTGTCTAGACTCGATAGTAATTAGAAACCACTGATCGTGACATGGTGTCGTTCTCCAAGGATATGTAACAGTGAATTAAGAGCCATTATTACACAAGCGATTAACGATTACAGCTGGTGAGACTGGGTAACGTGTGTGTAACTCGCATCAACAATTCGTCGCTGGAAACCGAAGCCAAGCTTTAGCCAGTCCTGATACTTATGTGGCATAAGTAGGCCGGTAACAAGTACACTAATAGCAAAACTTAGGTGTAATTCCCATAACACTGCAGATAATTATGTGTTAGAAGAATGTGCTTACTACTGTAGCTGTACTCACAGTTTGTAGGCCTGCGAGAGTAAACAACCCTATCGTAGCGTAGGGTAAATAACCAGAGTAACTTTGTCCGAACTTTGTTACATCCGTGAACTTGTGGCCCTAACTTTCCATGAACGCGGGAGTTTGCAACCCGGACGAGCGCCGCTGTTTCAACCACAGCTTGTAAATAGCAGAAATACTACCAGATAATTGATGACCGTGTTGGTAACTTTCTGATACGCGCTATTACGCCCTGTTGTTGACTTTCCTCTGGTGGATCGAGTATCTGGAGGGAGTTTAGCACTTGATAGCGTGTAGAAAAAAAAAGAAAGAAAGAGTAAACCAGGCATCCTGTTGTTGGCCCTCCTCATGGTGGATTGAGTAACTGAGGGGTCTAACAACTAAATGAAAAACCATGCTTTTCCCCCTTTTTTCCACATACAGCCCCGCCTCAATGAAGTGGCAAGGAATACCGAGATACATTGGAAACAATTTAAAGAGTCTTATGAAGATTATGTTACAGCTACAGAAGTTACAAAAAAAGAATGCCAAGATTTCAAGTTGCTATGCGCAAACCTTTAAGACATCTAGCATCAATGCAGTTCGGAGATTTCGGAAGAAGAAATAATCAGAGATCGTTGGTGTTAGGGTGTCGAGAAATAGTGCGAGGGCCAAGATTATTGTAGACAGGGAGAAGGGCATTCTCTCTGAAGACTGCTTAAATGAATCAGCGTGAGTGAAACTACCATCGTCCTTTAAAGGCCATAATCGGGACACTGAACATGAGGTACATTATCCAGAATATACCAGAAACAAGAGAAAAAGACAAGTCCACAGAAGAACCGAAGCCCCACAGAAGCACTAACAGTGTAATTTGTGGTTATCCCAGGGAAGAGACAAGAAAATGTGTCCTGCTTATGGAAAGACATGTAGCAAATGTCATCGACTACATCACTTCAGCAGCGTTTGTCCAACCAGAAGTCTGCTGTAAAGTATCTAGATGAGAGAGACCAATGAATCGTCAATCGTCATCGTCACACCCGAATATGAAGCTCTCAAATGGGGTAGAAATAATTGAGGACCTTTATGTCAACACAGTGGGAAAAGACGCCAAGGTTACTTTGCAAACCATGTAATTGGAGGCAGTAAGATGTGCAACATGTGAGTCTTTCGATCTAGACAAACGGCGCCAACTGTGACATAATACCACACGCGTCTGCAACAATACAGACAGTAGAACAAAACATAAGTTGAGAATGTATTATGGCACATCATGACTCCACTGGGCAAAGCAAAGATAAAGATAAAAATCCAGAAATGGAAAGAGTACAAAATTGCTTCGTCGTAGTAGATGACGCCAATTGCCAACCTATAATTGGACGGAAAACAGCTCTGCAAATGACCTTGTGAAAGTTCGCAGGAGGAAACAATCATTGTCAAGTAAATCACGCCACTGAGGTGAGCGCTCACATAGAAACTAGATAATTAATTTCATGAAGTCTTTGAAGGCACTGGAAATGCTTTGAGGCAAATACAACATACATCTGGACACCAACGTCAACCAGTAGTACACACAACCCACCTCTTCAGTGCCAGTCGCCCTTCAGGATCGACTGAAGTCGTCGCTTGATGAAATGGAACAAGGTAATTTTGCAAAAGTTACTGACCCCAACTCCTTTGGGTCTCCAGTCTAGTCCTAGTGAATAGGGGGATTAGTCAACTCTGCTTGGACCCGAAGGACGTCGCAGACAGCTGATTCGCGATCTCCACATCCAATTCAACCAGAGAAGATATTCTACCGAGTTGCAATTCAGAATATTTTAGTTGTACTAGATGGCTCGTAACGGCTTCGGCATGTTGAATTGATGAGGAGATTGGCTCATCCTGACATTTTTTCACACACCCTTAATGGTCGGTATTGTTGGAAAAGAAGGCCATTCGGCATTTCCAGTGCACCAGAAGAGTAGCCAAAGACGACAGACCAATCCTAGAAGGACTACACGGTGTCAAGTCAGTCGCGGATGACATTTTAGTATATGGTAAAGGGGAAACAATCCAAGACGGCCATCCTGGACCATATGAGAATCTAAAACCATGATGAAGAGTTTGAGCACAAAGGGCTAAAGATCATACAAACAGAAGTCAAACTAGGTCTGACGGAAATGAAATTTATGGGACACACCACTTTTCAAGTGATGGTTTGAAACCATACGTGACAAAGTCAAAGCAGTGAAAAACATGCCAGCCCCACAATACAGAACGAGGTCAACGTTTTCTTTGGATTGTGAACTACTCAGTAAGTTCCTCCCCAGGGCTGGGACATTGTGACCGCTCGAGATTGACTACTCAATATGTGGAGTGTGTTGGCTAGAGCAACATAAGAAGCAATGACAAATCAAGGATCAGTAACAGTGACCTCAGTCAACAGTCACTTTGACCCGAAGACAAGGTAGTTCTGGCAAGCTGATGCCATCTGAAAAAGGATTAGGTAGGTGCTGCACTAATCAGGGCGGCCATCCCGTCGCCTATCCCGTCGAGCCTTGACTATCCCGGCGACTCGTTTTAGGCCTCAAATAAGTAGAACAGGACTTCTGGCTATTTTGTTTGGGTTAGAGGCGCTTTCATATACCATCGGAGCCCGCTACCGATACAAGTGATTCATAACCTCTAGAAATGATAACAGCGAACCGCTACAAAGAGCTCCAAAACGACTGCAGAGAATGCTCTTGCGTATGGCATTTTAGATTATTAAATAGTGTACAACCCCGGCAACAATGTTCATTGCAGACAACTCAGTAGAGCGTATTTGCCAGAAGTGATGAGTAACACAGAAGACACAGAAGACATGACATAGTGAATATGCTTTGTGAATTCACCGACTAGATGGCAGCACTAAGGCGATAATTGCGAGTATTACCATTAGTATGCAGAATGCAACATTTAGAGGCTATCTGCCTGCATGGCTGGCCCACATGCAAAATAATGTTTCCAAAGAACTTGTTCCATACTTCCATATCCGTGATGAGCTAACCACGGACAAGGACTGATATACAAGGGAGACACAGCGTCTTCTTCCCAAAGCAGCACGGAGGAGATTCTTGAATTAATTCAATTCCCTCACAATCAAGGAATCCATGCAGCGTCAAGAGAGCACGGCGAGAGAATTTATCTGGCCTGGGATTCTGCACACTGAAGACTTTACGTGGAGCATGTGAGATCTGCCTACAGTATTCAGACAAACAGCAGAAAGTAATATTACAACCTCACAGCGTACCTGATAGACCATGGGCTAAGGTCGGCATGGAGATTTCACTTAGTGACAAACTATTTATCACAGTGGAGTATTTTTATTTTTCCACAACTGGAAATCGAATCACTTGTCGTACATGAAGTCAGAGACGTTATAACATGGCAGGCAAAGTCCCTTTCGCAGACACGGAATACCCGACTGTGTTGTATCAGACAATGGTACCCAATCAGTAGTGAACAGTTCAGTAAGTTCTCCCGTCATGGGCTTTGACCGTCACCTCGTCGCCGGGCTATGCTCAGAGTAACGGCAAGGCAGAGAATGCCGTCCTGACGCCAAGGCGTCTTCTAAAGAAAGCAAAAGCGGACAACAAAGATCCTTAATCTGGCGATACTTGATTTCCGAAACTCGCCGGGCCAAGATGGTTATAGTCCTGTGCAGAAAGTGATGAGCAGACGAACCAAACCACGTTTACCTTCCACACAAAATTGCTGAACCGAAGTACAAAGATCTGCCAAGAAAATACAGAAAACCAAGCCCAATCAAAAAATACAACAAAACAGCCAAAAATCTCAAGCCACTCAAAGTTGGAGACAGTTTGAGAGTGTTAACTGTCAAGACAATCAGTTGTCCATTCAAGGCAGAATTATAGAAACGTTGCCACACAGATCGTACGTGGTTCAACTCTATAATGGCAGGAAACTACGTCGAAATCGGAGACACTTGAAAAGCATCGCCATCAAGTGCCAAATTCTATGATGATTATGACGACTTCTGAAACAACAACTCTGAGAAATCACCATTAAGCCCATCTCCAAAGAAATCAGTGTGACGCAACCAAAACCACAGAAACCAACCAGAACAGCAGTCAGCAGTCATCATGACAACACCCAGCATGACAGCACGCCAGCGGTGAAACCAGAACTGGAAGAACCGTGAAAGCCCCAAGTACCTACAAGACTACCCAAAAACTAGATACACAAAACACTTACAGCATAGATAGGGACAAGCATGTCAATTTAGCTTATGAACTACATTAGCTAAAAGGACTAGTTAGTGTTTGTAAATATAGATTAGTAGTGTCATGCAACAGTAAGCAATACACCACCAAAAAACAAATATTGGTTCAAACAGGAATTCGTCCGTACAGTAATTAAAAGTTAAACAGGAGGGTAAGGAGGCCATTGCCCAATTTTAATTGTAATTTTCAAAAATTTTATTAAATAAGAATTAAATAATTCTGGGAGTCGGCAAGTAGAATATTTGTAAATGAAATTTCTGAGTTTGGGTATCGCTTGACTTCCAAATTTCTCTGTATGTGGCTACAGGAGTGTTGGATAACACAACAACACATAGGGGTTACGAATAACACCCTCTGATAACCCAACACCAGAGTTAGAGTTCTGAAATAGTCCACCTCAGAATTCCTATGCAAATTGTAATGTAGCTACTTCGTCTATCGTAAAAAGTAGATTTATAATTGAAGCTGTTGCGTTAAAGTTTGCAAAGTTAAAGCATTCGTACAGACAAGACTATAAATTGAGACAGGACTCAATTGATTAACATCAATGATATATTATATTTCCCTTGAGGCTAACAGCCTCACAAAGTATGGTGAGCTAACAAGATAATAGACTATGATAAAGAACTTATACAAAGAACCTTATACAAATTTAAAGGTTATGCAGCATTGAACTGAACTCCTTAAAAGAGGAGGATGTAGTATATTGTTGTCAGATTTTTAATTGGCGCTACTAAGGTATCAACATGCCTATAACTGGCAACCCGATTGGCTGCTAGGATTGGCGCTTAAGACATCCCCGTGGGCTCGACGAGATCTGATAATGTTGCTCAGTAATAAAACACGCTTGTACGTACACGGTCTTTGGAGCTGAATTATGTTCACTGTTAGAACTCATAGTAAGAAACCACTGATCGTGACATTATCCTTTTTCCTCACTTTCAAGGCTGGACTTCTTTTTGATAGAAGATATTCGTCATTGAAATTTTATAATTATGAGGTTTTTTTCTTGTTTTAAAAATAAAATATAAGCCATAATAAAAAAAACAAAATTACCAATACAAAATTGCAAACCCTTCAATCCTTATGAAAATCTTGGTTTATTTTTCCGAACTCACGTATAGATGCCCACCGGCATTATTTTAATAGTATTGAGATCTTGCCAAAGGTTAATTCTGAGAAATATCAACATTTCTCTTTGTTTCACATTTTAGTGTGGTTCTTCACTGTAGGTTCGATGCAACTATCCATTATTATCATATTATCATTATCATATTATTCTCCTGTTACCTTAGAACGTTAGGGAAATGGGCTTTTGTCATTAACTCACTACGGCATGTCCTAATTTCGTTCTTTTTTAGAGCTAGAAATGTGTATGTGCTGAGACGAATATGTCGTCCAGGGATTTTGCAACCACTGATCTCTACACACTGGATAGGCTGTCGCCGCTCGAACGTGAGAAAACCGGAAATTGCACGGCGGCCCTTTTGCTCACTACCCAAGAACCCCCAATCGTGCACGTACAAGGAATAGCGAAACTACGGAAAAGGGACAGATTAGGCGATAATGCGCGTATGTCAAGGTTTTGGTCAATTATTGGTTTGATTTTCGAGTATGGCGTAAATGTTCGAACAATATATGATTCACAATGTTTTAAAATCTTTAAAATGCCCAATTCGGTTTTTCAGCTCACATACACAATAATTCATGCAGTAACCATGGAAACAGTAAGTGCTTTGACTACCTATTATTCATAGATATATGGATATTTATTAATTCTCCTTCAGATTTTATTCCGCTTTAATAGCTTTAAGTTAAACCATTTTCCTCCCCCGTCTGAGCCCGTCAATTGACTTGGTATGCTCCCAAAGTGATGGATGGGAAGGGGGGGGGTAACCCTTTTGGGGTTGGGGGAGAAGTAGCCACGCCTAGTACTGTCACGGAATACCACAGGCCATGATTTTGGTACCAATGGTAGCTATCCATCCTACTCTTTTCATTGATAGCAAAAGAGTACCAATTCTCACAGTAGGCCTACGACAATACTGCAAATGTGGGACAACCTCTAGGGGTATAAAATTCACATAATAAAGTTTCTAGGGGGTATTCAAATTCAGTTGTGAATTGTGACTGGTTCAATAATAGCAAAATATAAAAATGTAACCTAAACCTATCAGCAAAATAAACCCCAGATGTGTAATTTTTCTTGCAATCTAGCAAAGTGTAATTTTTTGGTATATTGTGGCTATTTTAAGTATTTAGTCCCGTAGGTCCTAGAGAACAGTCCCCAAGGTAATAATGATAAACTGCAAATTTGGTCCTCTTATAAAAAAAAAACCCTGAAAATAGTATAATTTACCACAAACGGCTCCGTTTAGACTCCCTTAGGGTTTATTTTCACTGAAAATTGGTCTTGTTAGCTTTAGGGGTCATTCCAGAACTCATGGAAGACGCATGGGCACCCAACAAACCACCCTCACCCCTCGCCCTCGGATAAAATTCTCGCTTTGAAGAAAAGATATGCACTGCCCCTATGTGGTCATCTAGTGCACAAATCATTGTTTAAAAAATCAACCTTGAAATTAAATTGGAGGAACGAATTTTGGTCCTTGACCTTGGGATTTATAAGCTAGTCTAGTGACACTGTTTGTATAAATGTAAAAATCACAATCTATCCCATAGACGTAATTGTGATCCATTTCTACATGTATCCGCAAACTCATAATTAAATACTAATTTATAGGCTCCATACTAGTATTCTTTCCCATGGAGTCTCGAATTTTTAGAGCACACATGTAGTCCTGATGTTACAGTGGCAATGCAGTGCATCATATTATGTACAGTTGTATAGGCTACGACGTGGTACCCCCCATTATCCATCACTAATCGGTCGCAAATTGCCTAGAATACCTTCTTTTTCCTTCTACTCCAGGTAATTTCAGGCACAACGGGGCCAAAAACTCCAGCAATTGCAAACGCTGATATTTTTTCAGATATTACAGGAAAGTACTTTATAAGGCATACGGGTGATCATCCCATAGAAACCCGTGCAACCGAGTGAAGTTTTGGGTAGAGCAAATGGGACGCTGTGCAACTTCCGGTTCTTCACCGGCTCGCATTCACTCGCGTGGAGACAGCCGATCCAGTGTGTAGAGATCAGTGTGTGAAGAGCATTAACTGTTATCGAAAAAAACGAGGGCGCCCTTACATAAATCTCTGAATGTCCTTGTGAGAGAGAGAAAGGAGAGAGAGAGAGTCATTATTTACGCAGGGTGGAGGATTTGACGAGTGAATCCTTAAAATTTTGTGAGGGAGTGGAGGAACAAGAATATTTTCATCAGGAAGAGATGGCGAACCTGACCAATGAATGTCTAAAATTCAGGCTGGAATGTAAATGGAAGCGCGAAGGGGGAACGCGATTTTTCGCTGAAAAAAAGTTCATTGAATTTTTCCATATCCCCCGGCGTAATAAGACCGCTTCCTAAGCTGAACTAAGATACATAGAGCACAGTGGTATTCTCTTGTTTATCTTAACTCGGGTGTTTCAGTAAGAGACCCAAACTGACCCACTATGACACACTTATGAATTCGGAAACCCTTCACGGAATAAACACGTTTATTTCGTAAGGTTTCCGAATTCATAGTGTGTCAGAACAACGGGCAGAGGGTCACCTTACGGAAATACCCCATTTAACTACACCATTTTAGTACCAGCACTTTGAAACGCTAATGCCAAGAGGTTAGCAGCTCGAACCAGAATGATCAACAACAATAGGTATGCCATTTCCACAACCTCGCAGCATGGTCAATAGTCTGTGTCCGCCTCATGTAAAGACAAACCACTGCGTACAGGACCATCTTAAATAAGGAATATAGTTAGAGGAGTAAAGACTAATGTTAAGGTAGGACAAATGAATCCACCGGTCGCTAACACACTCAATTTACTGCAGTAATAACATATAACCAGCAAGTACCTGAAAACGTGCTTGCGTGCAAGTAGTATGCCATATGGTACAGTGGGGGAGCAGAGTTAACTCATTTTCTTTTTCAGTATGACCAGAACAATCAAATGACAACGGTTACAAAATCTGAACATCGGATAATTTTACACCTAGGATGATCTTGAACCCAATATAGGGCTGTAGCATTTGGACCTACAACACTATACTTTTCATTCCTTATAATGAGATAAATACATGGTGTACCGTGCTGCCCCCCCCCCCAAACAATGGATATTGCGCTATATCAAGATCTGTTTATGTATAAAGTATGTAGTATGTATGCTAAAAAAATGGATAAAAAAATGCGAGAACCGATAACGTTTACGCAAACAAAAATTTTCTTATTTTTTAGCGAGAGAGGAGAGAGAGTATTTTAGTTGACCTTACTTAATGATAACCCAACAAAATCTCTTTCAATTAAACAAACGGTTTGGAATAGAACTATTTTCACTTTGGTTTTATATTCTGAACTCAATGGTTTGGGATCTCATTAACTTTGCAAAGAACTTCCTTGAACGGTCAGTGTCGTAAAGTCTGAAATTGAAGGGGAGGGTGCTGGGTTCTTTGCTTCGAGTGTTCGGTATGTAATGATAACTGTGTCTGAGAAAATTATTGGTGTAGCGTGAGGTAATTCCAATCAATATCCCTTTCTAACATGATGCAAATGCTATAAAAATTAAATATAAATTGTTCCTTGAACTTATCCATTTTTCTGCCATTTCCTGCAGGGGGATCTGACCTTTAATCTCTTAAGTGCCGTAAGTAGCGCCTTTCGGGTTGCTTACCCCCCTTCTCGTGTTTCCCTGTTCTTAACACTTCAGTGCATTGTCGCTACGTTACCAACTGTATCGAGATGAAGACCAAGCCCGTGAGAAAGCTCTTTAGATCCACGGGTTTAATTGTTCAATAACATCGTCCAATCCTTTTCGGAGGCGGCAGCCATATCTTTGAATGCGGCAAAAATAAAAATAAACCTGAAGAGGACAAAAATATAAAATAATAACAAGCTTTTTTTCTCCAACAGGAGTCTTACCTTACGTCGTGATCAAAAACAGGAAAATTTTCAGTAACCATACGCAAACTTTAACACAAATAACCATATTTTGACCAATTGGAACCTTATAATGACCGTTGTCCTCAAAACCTCCTTAACACTTCAAGTGCCCAGCGAAAAAAGACTTTCCCGTTAGTGGCCCAGGGGGGGGGGGGGGGGGGGGTCTAGGACCCACGCCAGATAACCAACTTTCCTATGGGATTTTGATCATGACACTACACACAAGTAAATGGGGTTCACGTAAGAACCACAACCCACAATAAATATGAAAATCCGAACTTTGTCCTATGACCTATGGCCAATTGAATTGTCACTCTCCGACAAAGAGTGGTTCGCATATTCCCATCCTCAGCAACTCACTATAAGGTTTTTGAACCAAAATATTCAATATATGTCTCTAGAATACCCATTAAAATAATTACTGCAAAATATAGCCAACTTTATACCATCTTGTATTTTTCTTGGACACTACTTGAAATTCACCTTGGTCTTTCCCATAACTTACCATTTAAGAGCACGGTCATGACAAAATTAAACTTCATGCTAATTCAGCATATAAAAGGTATTTGATTAAGGATTATTAATTATTAATTATTGCCTCCTAATGTATATATCTAAGCAACTAAATCCCAGATTGAATTACTTTTAATTTTTAATTAGTAAATATCTTGATTTTTTCACTTCCGTTAGTGCCCAAAGGGGGGCGGGGTTCCTAGGGACCCAAACCATTATTCTGATTAAGCCCGTAGCGGATTTAAATTTTTTTTGATCTCCTGATTTTTGAATCAGGAGAAGCGTATTCTAAATTCAGACAATTTGCAAAAAAAAATCCTTGAAAAAATTGATGCGTTTACCGAGAAATCGAAAAATTAAAAATCAATGTGGGTACTATGGAACCCCCCCCCCCTTTGCACTCAAGTGTTAAGGTCGCCTTTCCATCCTACCTACTATTATTTTTTAACACGTTTGGTTTGACGTGAAAGCAAAGCTTTGCATAGAAACACTTAACAATACAACAACCTATTTTGACCCTACAGAACCCCTGACCCCTCTCATAAAAGTCACCCTTCCACAGCTGTTTGAAGGTCTCATTGTATGGACAAAATTTTATGAAATTTCATTGCGGGCGAATATGAAATTTCCTCAAACTCGAGTTTAAAGCAACGTCTTTTTTATGGAGAATGGGCATATAGAGGCGCTATACACATACAAATCATGACCTTTGTAGCCTATATGGAGATGTGTGGAGTGGCCAATCGTGTGTCACGCATTCAATACGGAATAACCCAAAACTCGTTCTAACCACGTCTTCATGGCCAAATTCATTCCCATTTAAAAATGTGTTTCACACGATTTGGCAGTCCTCTATTGGTGAAATGGCCGATTCCCGCAATGGATTTGTCTGATTTTTGTACAGATGATAGCTCTTACGTATACATTTCGGTTCCCTACTTATCATTGTCCCAAATTGTGTCGCCAACTGCTTAACTTTCTTTAAATAGAAGAGACTCTTTGGCATGGGTCAAACAGCTGTGCTTTCCCTTCCAGCACTGATCATTGTTATGGTGTCGAATTTATTTTATGTGACTGTTGGTTGGAAAGATCCGACAAAAGCATTCGTCAATTGGTACCTACGATACAATGAGACATTAATTTGATATCATTTCCATTAGATAGTTAATCATTAAAATCTACATATGGGTAACTGAGATGAATATCATCTCAATATCATCTCAGTGCAGGTCACCCACCACGTTTGAAAGGTCACATATATGCAAACACTAATTTTTGTCACTTACCATCCCGCCTTTGTTGCATCGGGGGGGGGGGGTGATCTCAAGCAAATTTCCTCGCAACTAAGAAGTGCGATTTTCCTTTTTTAATCGAAGTAAGCAAATAAAAGTTATCAAGTGGACAAGCTTAATAAAAATATGTTCGTTTGAACGGACCATGTAGTGAATTAGAACATAATTTGTTTTCTTCACAGCTGTGTGGTGTTCTATAGGCCTTCTTTGTTCGTGTTACGCAACGGCTATTAGGTTAGATTGGGGATTACGATTCCAGTCACTTCAGTCCAGCTTGGCATGTGCGTGTGACACACCTAATTTTGTCCTCCCTTTTTGTTCAATCCACATTCCGACACTGAATTTATGTTGTCAGCTTTTGTTCGGTGTATGTAGTGCTTGCTTTTCCTATTCTATTCTACCATGCAGACGATCATCCTGATCATATTGAGCTCAGTCCAGCTCCACGAAGAAGGCCGACATCCAGCCCTTTTAGCTTAATTCATTCACCAATCGGTCGACAAGAAACTATCGGATGTTAAAACCGATGTCCTAGAATTGCAAGAGAATGCGGGCCTTTCTTCTTACTAAGAAATTGATAGTTCTAAAGAAAGTGGAGAAGAGAGGGGAATCAGCGCCAGTTTGATTAATCATCAGTGTCAGCTAAGTGTTTTTCGTTTTTATTTTTCCTCGTTTAATTGTGCCCAGATTTTGGGTATTGGTTTGTTTTTTCAACCTTCTTTAACCTCAGCGTTTGCGTGTGCGGTTCATTGTATGTCGTTGCCGAAACTACCAGTGTCTATGGTTGGCGACGGTCAGTGAATACGATCACCCGAGCTTCGGATGAAATATGGATGAGCAAGAATTATGCGTGCTGAGAACCGGGCCGCTCGTAAAGTCAAGCAGAACGAGGACCGCTTCGGCTAGTAGGCATTCATCCAGAGTAATAAGCGTGATCACTTCTGATGTTCCTCGTACTTAGCGGGAGTTTTCGTCACAAAGCCTACTTCACACAACCAATCAAGGTCAAATTGGAGGAGCGGGGGTTGCTTCA
Organism: Ophioderma brevispina; assembly: GCA_023653785.1. Lineage (NCBI taxonomy): Eukaryota > Metazoa > Echinodermata > Ophiuroidea > Amphilepidida > Ophiodermatidae > Ophioderma > Ophioderma brevispina. The sequence continues at coordinate 34,833 of JAMKCH010049237.1, read as the reverse complement.
TTTCTGTGGCAGTTTCAGCCATTGACAGCCGCTGCCCCCTCAGTCCGTGGTAAAGCTGCAAGCGTCACTACGCCCAGTTCAGCCCCTCCTAGTCGAATCCAAATACTAGAGTTAAGTTTTTCTTATGTAGGTATAATTTTAGGTCATGATATAAACAATTTTGGATGTTTCCTATCATGATTTTGGATGCAATCGGCGGGGGTTGTAGCTGATTTTTTTTGAGTATGAAGATCAAGGTGGTAACCCTGCTATTAAGGTGGCAGGTAGATTGCACCAACGTTTTGCGTTTTGGAAAGGTGCACCCGATTTTATTCTGCATGTTAATTAATGTGGGGTATGTTTTACCTTTTCTAAATAGGCCGCCCCCTATGTGCAGTAAGACCTAACAATCTTCTTGACTCAACCTAATTTGTTTCCGCAGGCTATTTCGAGTTGGTGGAGTTGGGTCCTGTAGAGGTTTTGTAGTATCAACCTACTGTTGTAAACCTCTGACAGTAATCTCTGTGAGGGTAACGGAAGAAAACCCTCATCCTAGATTTCAGACTGGTAAATGAATTTCTTGATAAGGTTTCTGTTAAGTTTGAAGATATGCGTACCGCCCTCATTTTTTTGAGAAAGGTGGGTATATGTTTAAGTTTGATCTGAAGAGTGGATACCATCATATGATCTTTGCACCAGGCACAGAGTTTCTTAGGCTTTTACTGGAAACCTGATGGCTTGAATCCTTCTTTTTTTTAGATTCAGGCAGTTGCCGTTGGACTTTTCTGCTCCATATATCGTCACGAAGTATTAGGCCCCTGGTAAAGAAAGGAGAGGAGAGGTATAGTCTATCGTAGTGTTTCTAGAACGACGGTATGGTTTTGCTAGTTTCATAGAAGAACTACTCGGATCAGTGCGAATCACATCTGATTTGATTGCTTCCGGTTCTGTGCCTGTGCAAAAGTCCGTTTGGTGTCCTGTACGGAAACTCGAGTGGCTGGGTTATTATAATACATTTGACCTTGAGCCGGTTTACTATCAGTTCCTAGAGGCGCATTGTAAGTATTAAACTTGGTATTCAGAATATTTTTCAGAAATTTGGGTCCAGAGCTATTACTGCTCTGCTAGTTGCCAGTGTAGTTGGTAAGACAGGCTACTAACTAGTAGTGGGTCAATTGCCAAGTTATGACTAAAGTCATTGCATATCTGTATTGAATCCCAGATTTTCTTGGATTCACCTTCTATCTCTTCCTGAGTCTAAGGAATGAGTTGCGTTCTGGAGTCCTAATGTTGACTTCCTGATAAATGTATTTTGGTCCAAAAGCTGAATTTTCTTAGAATATCTTTTTCTGATGCCATCACAACTGGTTTTGCTGGTTATATTGTGAACATGGCATGTACAGTAGCACAGGGCTCATGGGATAGTAGTGAATCCTTAAAAGTTCAACGTGGAGAGAGTTGAAAGCTGTGAGCTAGTTTTGCAATCTTTAGCCCATAATTGTCCAGGCCGAAGTACCAAATGGTTTACTGATAACCACAGTGTGAAAAGATTGCTGTGGCAGGTCGCAGGAAATACAGATTTTACATCTTTGCATGAGCAATTTGCAAACTTGCTTGATATACATTCATTGGAGATGGCATGGGTACCTCGATCACTAAATGATAGGGCAGATAAGCTTAGAGGATCCCCCACATAGACAGAGATGAATTGGTCGGTATCTGCGATTTTTTTCCAATTTTTGATGCAATTCTCTGGGGTCCTCAACTCATTGATGGTTGCTAGCTAGTATAATAATAAGGTTAAAAGTTTAAACTCAGATGTGGAACCCAGTTTGTGAAGGTATAGATGCTTTTTCGTTGAATTGGGAGGGTGAAAATAACTGGGTGATTCCCCCGATTTCGATCATAACCAAGTAAATCTTGTCATGAGTCAAAATGAATGCGGTGGGGCACTTTGATTTGTCCCTGTTGGTTCTCAGCGCCTTTTTGGCCATTGCTCTTTCCAGATGATTATAAATCCATAAGAGCAGTTTTGGACGTATATTATGTCCCGTTGTGTGACGGATGTTTTCTGCCGCGGTATAGGGGGGTATATGAAGAGTTCATTAAGAACATTCTATGAGTAGTTTTAGCTTTCAAGGCTTTGATTTTAGGTTATAGTGTATACATCTGTACCTGTCCCTTACGCATTCATTTCTCATTCACACAGTTATCTTTAACATTGGATTTGGAAAGATCGGCCAAGTCAATGTCACCCTGATCTGCAGAGTTTAGCTTGTGAGCTACCCGGACTTGGTAATAAATGCCAGAGCTAATTCTACTGTTAACTGTTATGCTGGAGCATTTAACAGATAGAGTCATTGGGCAAGTACTAATAATAAGAGTGTTATTCCTGCAGATCCGTTTGGATGTGTCCTATATTTGGTACATTTAAGAAGTCATTCATCCAATTCACCATCTCCAATTACTCAGGCATTGTCCGCTATGTCATGGTCACATAAGTGGCTTGTGTTTCCTGGTCACGACGGCTAGTGTTGTCACGTTCACATATGCAGGTATAAGCGTAAAAATTGGCAAAACCATGTGGGAAAAAAGACCCATACAACTGATATCATTAAATAACCTTGTTTCATCACTTATCCAACCTGGTTGGGCTCTGCACATCAAACTTACTGAACATACAACAACACCACTGCCGCCATGTGTCTTATTGCTTATTCCGGATTTTTACGTTTTGATGAACTCTCACATATCAAATTGACCTTACCATTCACCTCGCAGGGATTGGATTTTTTATTCCTTTCCATACAGACTGATGTTTATAGAGAAGGCATAACATTGTGATTCGTAAACTGATCCAACCGCTATGCCCAGTTTCTATTCTTAAATCTTATATTGAGTTAGTTCAGTCCCTTCAAACTCTAGTTTTAATTTTTGCTGGTATGGTCCAAGACTAAGCATGTGTACAAACCTTAGGGAGGTAGTCAGCCTCTTTCTATACACGTGTGCGTGAAGTTATTTTGGATGCTTTGCGTCCCATAGTAGGGGACGTTTCCAAGTTTGGTGTACACGGCTTAAGATCAGGAGGTGCATCTGCAGCAGCTAATGCTGGAATTAAGGACGTCTCCTGAAATACATGGTATGTGGAAAACCGAAGTGCGAAGATGGCTATATCAAAGATAGCCAAGATAGTCTGTTTTCAGTTTCGAAGGCCTTGTGTCTTTGAGGTGTAATTGTTAAGGAACCGTGATGCACTGGTCAGAGGAAATCCTATGCTAATGTTAATGCTCTTTTGTTGCGCCTTAAAGTTCATTATGGGTTGCTTTCTTTTTTGGTTCTTTTTTCAACATATTTTTGCAAATTTTGCTTTACTGGGCATTATGCGGTAATTGACTACCTTCTTCTGAGTATTTTTGTATTATGCTGCTGATCTCCTTTCAGGGTTTGTTTAGTAGAACATCATAAATTTGAGGGTGGCGGAATTTGAACTAGTTGTCTGCCACTAGTTATAACGCCTTTTCAGACCTCGTTTTCTTCGTCATCCTTTTTCCACGCTGCGGGTGATTTTTTCGTAGCAACGCTATAAACGTTCAAATTCTGTTTTTTTTTTTGTAGGGTTTAGGCTGTCCTATTGTAGTTAGTTAGAGCTTGTTGTCACTGTTGTGTATCTTTTTTATGGTGATTTTTCACTCGTCCTCTCCTTGTCGTTGCCGAAATACCGGCTCTGACCGCATATAATGCTGTGTCCGAAGTTTTTTTTTATGCTGTTTATAGCCGATACACTATAGTTCGGGAGAAATGATTATTAGCTGTTTGCATCGTGGTTTACCTGGAATAGTTGAGTAAGAGGGCTACGCAAAATGCAATTTGAGATTTTGACCACCACTCATGCTTCTGGGAGAGCGGAGCTATTCATTATTTGAGTGCTTGACTCATCACAATAGTCAGTAGCGTTAATTTATTCCGTAATGTATCAGGCTTAAGAATCTGGCACACGTGCACACCAATCCTCACTGTCTTGTGGTTAGGTATAGGTGTACCTCATGATCAGTGGTCTGGGGTTCGATCTCGCTACTTGCCTCATTAAAATCTATAAAATTTCATTATTTTTTTACAGTTAGAGTAATACGAAAGATATAGCTGCCCTTTGAGGTTAGTGAGGAGACCTGCTCCTGGAGCCTGGGTGGTGGTCAAAACTACCGCGTGCACTTAAAATGATGCATCGTTACTTAACTGCAGTCCGAGCCCATTCAAAATGCGCCCGTCTACTCAATGGTTACCACCAAGTTCAAATGTCACATATATTCAAAATTATTCTTTTCATCATCATCATCCCGCCGGTTGTGCATATGGACCCCCCACCTTTATGCATACGTTTTTTGTTTTGAACCACCCCTGTAAAACTAATCTCAGAGTTCACTGTATTAACCGTTCTAACTTATATTAATTTTAGATGGTGGTAAGCAGTATAGAAACTTTACATGTGCTCATAACATTTTTCCAAGGTTCTCTCGATAACATGCAGAGGGGGGTGTACCAATATTCATCCGTGTCCATCTACTAAAATAAGTGGGAATGATCTGCGTCCAACGTACGGCGGCCTTTCATGTCTAACCCGTCATTGTCTATTTCGGTTGAGACTAGAAATATAATGGGTTTCTTGAGTGGACCGTTTTCCTTTCAACATCTACGAAAGTTTAAAAATGGTGATAAAACATCCCTCATAGATGGCCGTTCCAGACCAATACAGAGATTTTTCTCACCCATTACGGCACACCCTCATAAGATGTTTGAAAGGGAAAAGGTCCACTCCTGTTGGACTAACCCTCGTTTGCAACTGGTCTACATTATAGACTCCCTTTCAGAATACCACCCATACAGTTTAATTGATGTTTTCTTAAGACGGGTACATTCTTATAGTAATGACTTAAACACCGAATTGTGCATAAATGGTTGATTTTGCAGGAACTCCCCACAGAAAAGCAGCCTGTTGAAAAGTTGGCGCTCATAGCGCGCCATGCGGTCAAGACAATTGCAAGCCAAAGCACGAGATGGTTCGATAAGCTGGAGCTTTTAACAATGGACCGCAGCTTTTGCCTCCGATCTCATTTAAGCCTATTTTATATTCGCAACACCGGATTTTGACCAAGATCAAGTGTGACGCATGCTCACGAGGCAGATCGCTCACTTCGTCTGGTAATAATGGACTTTAGGTATACTTGTCTCCGATAAAAGAACCGGTTTCAACCGGAAAGCAACCGCTGTTTGAGTTTTGAAACCACCCCAAAGCCCACGATAATAGACTTCCAGCGCAGCCGAGTGATTAGGCGCGCGATCACCGGATTTTGACCCCAAGATCAAGTGTTACGAATGACTACGAGCAGATCGCTCGCTGCGACTGGAAGTATAATTCTATATGAGGTCATTATTTACACCAAGGGATGAGTATTTGAGGGAGAATACAAATTTGTTTTGAGTGATAGGGTAAGCATGAATTTTTATGAAGATAGAGAGCGAGGAGAACATCTTTTTAATGGAGAATCTCTAAATCAGGAACGCGAATTTTTCGCCTTAAAAGGTGAATTCCTCCATTCCCTGGCGTAAACGCTCCCTGAGTGGGCGTGTTACGTTCTTTACATTACCTGACGACCAAATCTATTTTTGAAAAATAATAATAAAATTAACGAAATAAAATATAACAGTTCTCCATAATGTTATCATTAGATTATCGACGTAAAACAATGATACTAATTAACCATGTTACTCTCTCTTTGAAAGCTGTTTTCATTTGAACAGCGATGATCGCTTCTTATTATAAATAATATAATTCCAATATAACAACAGCGACACGGTGGGTTTCTTTCCTCAAATATTTACTGACTTCTCGATCCCTGATGGCTTTGCCACTATTTTCCGACACTCCTACATTAATTCCGCTGGTGAGTATCCAAGCCTCTGTCAGCAGAGCAAAAAAACAAAAAAAAAAACACTGTACCACTATCAATGAGCAGTGGGCGGTGTGAAAGCAACTATAGTCCCGGCAGGAGCCTAGTCCGGATCCATAGAACGATAAAGGAATAAAGCGTGAAACTAGTCAACTGAATGAGTGCCCTATCCCTTACCGTTAATAGCCGACTGTGAGTACGCCGGACTATAATTAATTCTGCACCGGCTCCATTATTTTTCCCTATGATAGTTAGGTGTCCTCAATACCTTTACGTCTTGTACATGGCTTGAACTAATAATGTTTTCTCTTTTACTCTAAAACAATTATTTAAATACATTTATTTTAAAGAGGTTACGGTTGTATTCGAATCTGTGATATCTGCATTACAAATCGATACTCTTATCTACTACACTGGCGAGGGATGATGTGGGAGGAGATTGATTTTAATCCAACATAAGCTTTACGGAATAAAGCGATAATACTACATGTATTACGATAGGATAGCTGCGACAAGCTGTAAATACATATTATGCTAGTGACAGCTTGTCGCCTGCCTATACGTCACCGTCATACGGAAAGATATATACCTGCCGGCTCCATGGGTTATAAGCAGGGGGAAATTCACTCTCCTCTAGGCCCCCCCCCCGAAAAAAAATCCATTGTTGTCAAATATTGAAATATTTGTGCTAATTTCATGATGTTTGCTCCCTTTAATAGAAATTCACTTTGATCCACACCCACGTCACAAATAAGATATTAGAATGTAGAAATTCATTTTTTTAAATATTACGAAAATTGAAAAATAAATACTCAATAATAAAAAACAAATGTTCATTTTATGTCACAGCGAGCAAACAACACAGCAAAGAACTTCTGAGAGCATGTTGGGTCCAGTGGATAAGTGCAGGACTCGTGATCATTACCGTTAAAAATCGTGAGTTCGAGCCCCATTAAGGCCAACGTCGTGTTTGTGTCCTCGGGCAAGATACTTAGTCTCCATTGCTTCGTTGACCCAAGCGATAATTGTGTAGCTGTTATGGGGGATATTACAATCTAAGTGCTGAGAGAGCTGTGCGCCTAGCCAGCAGCCACCTAGATGAAGCGAAATGATTGTGACGATTTCCTGATGGCAGCGGTAATAATAATTGGCAATTGCGCCTTGAGCACCCCGCAGGTTGGATATGTGCGCGTTATAAATCGACATTATTATTACTATTATTATTATTATTCCTACTCTATATTCTTACTCGTTCCGATAGTTGTCTGTATGATTCCTTTACGAAACACCTCTCTGACGGAGTCATTAACAGGGAAGTCCCATGCACCGCCCATCACAGAAATCAACAAGTTAGGGTGATCAAGGTTCCATTCTTTCTTCACTGCTTCTATGAGGTAGTTCACATCACAGTTGATGTCTATCTTCACGTACTTCGATGTCGGTGCTAAGGAAATTAATACTGAATTCAGATAATATGCAAGATTTCGTTCCATTAATTAATATTCATCTCCTTTGTTATTTCACTTCATTTGTATAAATTAATATTCATATCCTTTGACAAACAATGGAAGCCTTAACATGCTTAAAGGACACAGAATTTCGCCTTGACGCCAAATTCAGTGCATAACAAAAGAGAATGTCGCCTTAACACTTGAGTGACCAAGGGGTTTCACTCCCGTTAGTGCCCTAAGGAAAACACTTTCCCTAAGGATTTTTTGCACGAAATTTATACCACATGTAAAGGGTCATAAGACAACACTAAAACTGCAAAATAAAAAAAAATGGGCTGCAAATAAGGGGCAAAACATTGCTTTCAAAACACGCGAAAATTGGGCAAAACGGCAGAAAATTCCAATGACCCTTCGCTTACATCAAGTTTTATGAAAACCTATTTTATATTGATATTTACTCTAGAAGAACCAAATTACATAATGCACAAAACTTGCAGTTTTAGACAATCCTGTATTTTTTACAGTGTTGTACCGTAACGGTGTAGCAACGTCCAATATGAAATTATTTGTTTTCAGCACATAAAAGGTTATTATTTTTTTGTTACTAATTATTGTTTACTTACATGTATGTGTGCACATATATCAGCAAAAAAATGGCTATGGTTCTTTGATTTTTAAAAATATTCTCAGACGATTTCCATTAGTGCCCGGGGGAACTCTTCTTCTGGAACTCTTCCTGTTTTTACTGTTTTTACAGAATGTAAACATCCAAATTGTTTTCAAACTCGTGGAAGTGTTTTCAGTAAGGGTCCCTTTCATTATGTCATTTTTTCATGCCATTATGTCCCTTTAAAGTCCACTCTGACGTGGCGACTTTATCCAGAATTAAAAGAAGCGGTCCGGTAAGTACGTAATCCGGTTTCTAAAATTGAAAAACTTTCGCAGTCTGTGACACAGACTACATCGTGGGAAATACTTACCGGACCGCCGTAAGAAGCGTTGTAGTTCAACGAGGATATGTCCTCACAGCGAAGAATGTGAGGACATATCCAAAAATGACAGTATGCAAAGTCATGCAAAATCCAGGACATGTAATCCATGGGAATGTTCTTCAGAAATTAAGTGCCTTTTTCGGAACAGTCCTGAAGATGCCATTATTCCGCAGTATAATAATGAAAAGTGTTATTACCAAGTCTCTCCAAAAACTGAAGCTCTTTGGGATTGAAAGACAAGTTAGCTTTCAAGCTCCCGTGGTATCCAATATATCAGCACTGGAGATCAATTGTACTGGCCCTTTTCCTTTCACAGAAAAGATTAAAAAAATATTTTTCTGTAGTTAGGTTTCCCTAACTATTACGGAATTGACATGCATAAACCAAGCCTAACACTGTCCAATTGGGTCACACACACAAATGACATAATATGCATTGCATAACCTTACACTAATGACATCATGGGAAACTACCTATTTTCAATCTTTGTTTGCAACATAGCGTGGAAAATCCCCATGTATAGCAGCTTTTCAACTTGGTGTAAAAAACACCTGGCATGATCTCAATATAGTACTAGGGGAATTCCATTCTTCTCTTTGCCATGATTTAAAAATCTTAAGCTCGAACTCTTTTGTGAGAAATGGTTTTGAAGTAAAATATAGAAATGAAATAATTGTTTTAATCACCAAATAGGATTACATCACCCTACATGTTTATACCTTTGGTTTATCTTGAACAGGATGTCGATTTACGTCTTCGAATTCAATTCCCCGAACACAAACTTCATCATCTTTCACAGATCCATGGTGTAACCTTCATTCGTCGCCTGTAAAATATGAATGGTAATTGGTTTTTTTTTGCGGTTTGGTTGCTCTTATTGTTGTTGTCCGTCGTCATGTTGTTACTTTCCCATTATGCATGAAATCAGTGCATTATTTTAATAAGATGGTTGTCCTTGATACGTCTGGAAGAAGAATGGAGATTTGTGAATGGAACGCGAAGGATATAAACGCGGAAAATATTTGCCGAAATAAAAGTTAAATTCCTCCTTAATCCTATGATATACTTCCAATCGCAGCGAGCGACTGGCTTGCGCAATTACCTGATTTTGACCCAAGGTCAAGTGTTACGCATGAGCCGAGCAGACATTCACTCGGCTGCGACTCAAGTATATCATGGGCTTTACCCGGAGTAAGAACGAAGCACTCCCTAAGTCAATCGTTATATACATAACATAATTGCGACAAAAGGTACCACAAAATGGGGGGGGGTTGGGTGTATTTAGGCTGGTACATCTCACAATGGACAAAAGATGGGGATGTTCAGCATAATCTTTTCATTACTTATCAATGTAAGACGTAGCGTTTTTAGAAAGTAAAAGACGATGGAACCCAAAAACCAATGGCTGATATGTTGTAACGGTCTTACCGTAACTTCTGAAGAAAATCATTTTGCCTTATATTGCTTCTAATTTCATAATGTAAAATTTAATTTGATGATTTTTCACATCCTCAGACATAGGAGAGTGTATCTCAAATATTTAATAAATCTCGCTTTACAGTCCAGAAATATATAATAATTAACAGTATTAGGAGTTGGGTACTTTCTAAAAACAGGCCCTGCATTGATCTTCTCTTCATTCTTCTTCCAGTTAACGCAATCTTAGCACACTTTTGACAAGAGCGCCCTCAATTTTCACCAAAATTTGATATTTTTTGCACAGCTATGTTGGTAATTGTCTAGAAAAATACCACCGCGATAAAAACCGAGAATGCTAAGAAATGCTTATTTATCCTAAAATGGGAGACGATTTTGTAATTAGAACGGGGGGATACTATGATTCTACTTAATCCTTGAGAAAAACTAACGGCGACTTAAAGCGCCGATCAAAATTACTAATGTTCAAATTTTGGCTTAAAAAATTGTAAAAACGTCTTCCTTTCAGGGGCACATTCAGAATTAGCATGCGAAAATGTATAGAAATGAGACGAAACAAGCAGATAGGCATTGTGTGGTGTTTAGATTGGCTTCCAGTCACCGGCAAAACATGGAAGGGCCACCTATAAGCTACTGACATTTATGTGTTACAAACGTATACCAAACGGGACAGTCCCAAAGGGTTAACGAAAAGCATCTGAGTTGGCTTGCATTTGAAGCATGAGGCGTGTTCATCGGACAAATTTTCAGTTGACCAGGACACAGTTGTAAATTTAATAAATTTAGGCCAATTTCAAGGTTCCAGGCCACCAACAACAAAAGGTTTCCTCAGAAAAACACCTAACAAAAATAAAGGTATTAGTTTTTTTTGTGTAATAAGTTATAAATCGTACCTTCTGTATGATTTTTCAAGTCAAAATTGAAATCAATGTTTTTGGTCAAACAATTTTCTTGAGAAAAAGCTTATTAAAGGTAGATTTCCTATACCAGAACACCAGTAAAGGCTATTTTGAATGCTTTCCGGCTCCATACCGGAGTTGCCAAACGGGTTTAAAATTCACACCAGATGATTAGCGGGTCGTGTCCAATAGAAATGGCGTCAAAAAAAAGTTTGACGTGTTTTTAACCCCAAATTACGATCTCAGCTGGCCTATAAAGAGGGTCCACGAGTTAAAAGTAAAACGAAAATTTTTTTTTGGCTCGGTTGAACTACAAACAACCTAAAATGAGATAAAATGATGTTTTTTTTCATTTTGCACCGACAGATTCCTACATATGTCAATGTCAGTAGATAGTAAGAAATATGGATCAATTTCTTCTGAAACATTAAAAATACAGAAATTTTGTTATATTTTGCATCGACCGACCTGCTATGTCAGGTAAGGTGTATAGTAAGATTATGGATCAATTTCTGTAAAAAACACTTTTTGTTAGATTTTGCATCGACCGACCTGCTCTGTCAGTAAGATAGTAAGAAATATATGGATCAATTTCTGTAAAAAAACCCGCACAAACACACAGGCCAAACACGCACCCACTTACACAAGCGAAAATAAATCAGCAAAATGGAAAAAGCAAGAAAACCACGCACACCCGCGCATTAGTATACGGACAGACTGCAGTCGATTGCCGTGCAAAATCCAAAAGTAATATTGTAGAATCATCAGTGCGCCCTCACTAAATCAGGTTAATCCTTTGAGAGCAAACGGCGACTAAAGTCGCCGATCAAAATTACTACATGTCAATTTTGTCTTAAAAAATGTAAAAAGTCTTCATTTTTCCGGGGCACATTCAGAATTAGCAGGGAAAATGTATAGAAATGAGACGAAACATGCCTATAGGCCTTGTTGGTGTTTTAGATGGCTTTTCCAGATCACCTGCAAAACATTTGGAAGGCCACCTCTTAAAGCTAATGAATTATGTGTTACAAACGTATACAAAACTGGCCATGTTCCCAAGGGTTAAAGGCAAGGCTGGAAATGCTAAGTTTGATGTCCGTCCATGATGAAACGTGCCACCTCAGAAAATGACCTCTAACTTTGGACTTGCCTGAACAATTAAAACAACTAATAGATGACGTAGATACGTAACTGGTGCTATTTCCGGCTTATTTCATATTGAGAAGGGCCGTTTCCAGCAGCCGTTGAATTATTATAGGGATCCGATATTAATTATACTTATTACACAAAATTCCTTCGTTTGCGACACATAGCATTGTAGAGCTTAACCAGTCACAGGTATAGTTTAAAGCAGTTCCAATGCACAGACATAACAGAAACCACGTCCACATCCGTTTCACATTCTTGTCCTTAAAGAGACACTGGCAAATTTGAAAATAGGTGCCGCCCTCAAGATTTTTCCAACTCGATATTTTGGCATGGTTGTTAAGGCTTTTATTATACAAAAGCCCTTTCACCCGAATGAGTAAGGACCATATAAGCTTCCTTATGGGTTAAACAGAACGATTTTATAAAGGAACGTCGCAGGCGACGCTATAATTCATAAAGACGACGAATGGCGTTTTAACCACAATTACAACACCGCACGCCGTATTGCATGTTTTCCCACGTATGCACACTGTTTGATCGGTCATAAAAGTTATTGAGACAACTTAAAAGTTGCCTACAAATTACCTGGATTGTATTTTCCTCATTCAATGTCCCTATTCGTTTTGGGGTATGTTATTTTATGTGTTAAAACAGATATCTCTGTCTTCCAATGGCCCTAGACTATCATTTGAGAGCAAACTTAAGAAATTGCCATATTTTGTGAAAAATGTGCCGTGCCGCTTTCAAGCGGAACTGCCAGGATTTTGCAAATGACTTTTGTTTAGATTAGAATGAAAAAGAATGGATTCATTGGGGAATTGGGTTTGAAAGCTAACCAGGAAAATTATGTGGGCCAATCCTATTTTTGTAAATCATTCAAATTGCAGGCGTTAGCTATGATATGATGTGAAAAGTGTACAGCTTATTAATGATTGATTACTTCAATCGGTTTTTTGAGGCTAAGTAATATAATTAGCCTGTTCAGTATTAAGTTAATACCCCTTTGAGTATAGGTTCTCCATTTCGTAAGCTTTGCAGTTCCATGGACGAGTTTCAGTTGAAAGATGTTTCATTCATAATTGCGTTAGCATTGCAAATATCTGCAGAGAACAAGACAATTTAGTTGTAAATCAAAAAGACCAATGAACATAATGATGGTTACTCAAAATACAGACGACTATGTGAGACACAAAATTGATATGATACATACATTCTCGTGATAGGGTTTTGTTGTTATTCTATTGTTTTCCCGGTGCGTTATCTACTACGAATCGGGTTCGAGAAAAAGGCTACCGGGCGTTATTTTTAAAACAGCTCTAGAGACTTGTTATTTTTAATAACATGCCATCGGAAGCGGGGTCACATAACTAAACACGTGGGTCACGGTAATGGTTTCTAGAAATTACAATGTTCCTGACAATAAATACAGCGGCGCGTCTGTATATAATACACTGATGGCAACAACTTAAGATACCAATTTATGGTGTTCAAACTGCAAACCTATGTATGTAGTAGAAAAACATTGAGCGGTATGCTACCTGTTAAAAAAACACTTTAAATTGAGGCTCTTTACATCAAACCTTTTCTCATAAATGGACATGACACAATTTATTATTTTTACAAACAGGCAAATGATATGATATAATTCAGATAGTTGATTTCATTAATTCAGGTTCAAATGGTAGGCAGAACGCAATCCTTAGGGTAATTGCAAAAAAGACCAAAAAACTTAAAAAAAATAACAAAAAACCTACTCCATGAACTTAAAGATTGTGACCAAACACTGGGTTAATATAGAGGTTACCCCCCCCAAAAAAAAAAAACAGTACTAAGTCAGCTTCAACCTCTTGGGATCAAGCTTGCAGAAGCTCCCCATCCGACGCGTCATTGCCATTTGAAATCAAATTGCTGCTTCACACAAATGTCGACATCAAACAAATACACATTAGATACGTACATAATTAGGAAATATCTATAACAGTGAACGGTCACCAGATCAAGGATGGTGTTTTTGTTTCTTCATCTACAACCCTTGCAGAATTGCACTCAAATGGCTAAAAATAAAGTGGTAAAACATTGAGAAACTCTTTGTAATTTCTGAACGAAATAAATAAAGAGTTCAAGGATGAATAGGGTGATAGTCAGCAACACTGTTAGAAATATTATTAAAATAATTTCATTCCAAAAATTTTCTCCAAGATAAACTTAAATACATGATATATTTGCTTCAGTAGTAGCAAAACACAATCAATTAACCGATTGGCCAAGTATAGCTTAATTACTTACTTAAAAAGCTTTAGTCACTCGACGGGTTTAATGGCCAGAGCAATCAATAAAACCCATTTGAATTTGGGTAAACCGCTCGTGCATAAACGGTGACAAGGACAGTGTTTTTAAATATGTTAAATTTAAATTGCGACAATGATTTCGTATCAATCTTAATTTTAGCATGTTTGAAACCCAAAAATATTGTTTTAAAAAGTGTATTTTTATTATTATACTCTAAGTGATTGCTATATAATCAATGTGCTATGTGGGCGTTCGTAAAAAATAACAAGCTTTCGCGCTTGACGTGGTTAACATCGGTCTCGCGGCCTGCGGCCGCTCGGACCGATGTTAACCAATTCAAGCGCTCAAAGTGGTTATTTTCACGAACGCCATCTAGCTCCTTGATGATCTCTATTAAATCACTTGGTTTGTGTTCGGACCTGGTGCCATTTATCGCTTTTTATCGCTAATTTGATTTTAATCTTGATCTCATGCTATACGCATTACTAAAACACAATACACCACTCGTTTAAATTAATACATCCAATACAAGCGAAATGTTGGTCTAAGAATATTCGTGATTCCAAGAACTTTCCCCTGGGACTTACTAAAAAAAGTTTGAGGGAAGATTTTATATTATCTGAACCGATAGCCTAAATATAGTACAATTATGGGTCCCTAATCCGACGTGCAAATTCGATTTACTCTGGAAGGAAATAGAAATTCGTAATTTTATATTTTGTTCTGTCTGTAAACGGACCAGAAATATATTGGCCTATGGGGAAAAACGTGATACCCAAAATTTGCTTTAACATCAAAATTTTTTGCTCCCGTCAGAATCAACTCCACAAATTATGGACATAACCATTTCCCGTGCATATCTAGTGCACTCTAAAAAAAAACATGAGGTGCTATGATCAAGAAGACACCTTTAATTCCAATACAAAGCAATGGGTGCATTAAAAGATAGGGTTGCAAGATCAATGTGAAATGGGAAAGGAACGCGGGAGTCAGAATATGGACAGTCCGGGTAGATAAGATTAACGGATTTACCTTAACGGCCGGCGCAGAAGAGAAGTAATATAGGTCCGCCGTACTCATAGTCGGCTACCGCACGGTTAAAGCCCTATTCGCCCCTTTTTTTGTGAAGAGCCCCCCCATTTTTCAACAAAATGAGATTTTTACACGGTTTGGCATTTGGTAGCGGCTAGTAAACTATACCGTGAATGTTTTAAGCTCTACCATGTTCTCTGTGTCGCACAACGAAGGAATTTTGTCACTATAAGTACTTATTAGCGGGATCCCGATAATAATTCAACGGCTGCTGGAAACGACCTTCCAATATGAAATAGCCGGGAATAGCGCCATGTACGTATCTACGCTCATCTATTAGTTGTTTTATTGGTTCAGGCAAGTCAAGTAGAGGTCATTTTCTTGAGGTGGCACTATTTCATCATGGACGGACAAAACTTATCATTTTTCCAGCTCTGCCGTTAAGTACAATCTAGGATCCCAATTCTAATTACAAAAAAACGCTCATTTTATGATAAATACGCATTCTCGTTCGCAGGTGTAGTTTTCTAGACAATTACCAACATAGCTGTGCAAAAATATCAAATTTTGAAAATTGGGGGCGCTCTTCAAAAAAAATGTGCTAATATTGCTTTAAGAATAAGGCACTCAATTCAATTGACTCTTCACGCAACATTAGTTTCACGCTTTATTCCGTTATCGTCTATGGAGCCCGGACTGTGGCTCCCGGCGGACTACATGTGCTTTCACACCGGTAATGTCAATCACACAATGCATTCGAAATGATATTAGTAATTAAAATTTGCAGCTTGATTCCCGTATAAAATCAATCGTGGCTTTTTTTCATATTTTCGGATCAGGAATAGTGTAGTTTGATATGTCAGATATTTAGATCCATTGGGATTTTCGTGCCAAAATTGATTTTATTGGCTAACTTTGTCAATTTTGAGGTGCTGATTTCAAAAAAGTTAGGTGCCATTTTTTTCAACCACGCCTTCAGCCGCCATTTTGAATTTCAAAATGGCCGCCGGTTTCATTATATTTTGTCCTATATCGCAGGCTATGAGCAACTTAGAGGAGTAAAAATTGGTGGCAATACCCTTGTTTGCGATACAGTTGTGATTCCATTGAAAGCATTGTTTTACTTGTCAACTGATTTGAATTTGGCCGCCATCGTGAATTTCAAAATGGACGCCATTTTCAACTATTGCTAGGTTCCTGTATCTCGGCTGTTATGAGCAACTCGAATAGTAAAAATGGTGCAAATACGAGTTTGTGATTACCAGAGATCCACTCTAAAAGTATTGCCCGTGCTTGTCACTAATTTGGGTGGCCCGCCATCTTGAATTTCAAAATGGTCGTCGCCTTTTTCAATTACATGATATACAAATTGTCCCATATCTTGACTTGTGAGTAACATAGAAAAGTGAAGGTGGTGGCAATACCCATGTTTGTGATACAGGGAGCTATTAAAGCATTACCTTATTTGTATCTAATTGGTTTAGTCGCCCATCTTGAATTTCAAAATGGCCGCCATTTTCAATTATATGTGGTCCAGACGGGACACTGCCGATCTTATAATCGGTATCCGTTGATCTTTAATCCGGGATTATAATTTTAATGGGGCCCTAATTAGACCAATTCATAACAGACTCGGCCGACTTCCACGGCGACGGGGCGCTTTGGTAAAGTTACGGGCGGGATAATTAAAGACCATATGGCATGCGTCAAAATGCATGGGGACTGCTCTAGGATGGAGCGCTTTCATATTTTAGTTAAATCTGAAAGCCTAAGTAGACGCCATTCATTAACAGACTCAGTGCGACTTCACCGGCGCCGGCGCTTTGGTAAATGTATGGGCGGGATAATTAAAGACCTATGGCAGTGAGTAAAGGCAGGGGACCTGCTCTATTTGGCGGTAGCGCTGTCATTTTTAGTTAAATTGATAGGGTTAAATGGATTAAAATGCTTCCAAAGTACTTATTTTAAAGCCACTTTATTTAGCTGCGTTTGATCAAACATTCAATAATAAATATGAGAACTAAAAGTAAATGCAGCCGGTAGGGGGGGTGGAGCAATTGGGACCACAAAGATGGGTAAAAGTGTATGGGAGGACTACAAGGTCTTCGATTCTACCCCCTTGCAGGGTACTGAAAAACTCTTTCGAGTAGGCAAAAGCCTTCGATCTACTTTTCCGCGAACTGCAAGCCAGAAGTGGTTCAGATGAAATTTCCCGGACTATCATCAGTGACCATATGGAAACCAGATTGTTACGGAGACCTCCAACTGATTATATACTGCCTTCTATAGCCTACAGTGCCTTTGCCTGCTCAAGGGATATTGTGATCTTAATCAAAAGCATTGAACTTGCGTCTTTATTCACCAATCACCATCGACAATCCATCAAATCTTTACTGGAAAGTTGTTTAAGCGTGGTTGTACAGTACCCATGTAACCAATATCATGGTTTGCTATGACCTACTCTTTGAGCAAATTTGCTGCAGCTAGAAAACTTTGTATACCATAATCCTGAAATGTCACGAACTCCACGATAGGCTTCATATGAGAAAAGATATGTTGGGTGTCTTTGAAGAGGAAAAGTAAATCTTCAGAGACCAGATACTGACATGCACTTGGTCAAGACCTTCCGCAGATGCAAAAAGCATTCTCCTGAGTTATATAAACAGGTAGAGAGTCTACTGTGATTCCAGCAAAGTAGAAAGGGAGAGGGGAGCGTGTGGTCTCAGTGCCCTCGGGAGCAAGTCACTACGAAACTTTGGCCTACTGATCTCTACAAATTTCCTGATTGTACCATTTTGTCTGCCCAAATAAAGATGTTTAAGGCACTGACAAAGGTGCCGGATATGGTTACTTTCACATCGGCTGATGCATCAAGGCGGTGTTGGCGACCAATACAATTGTGCATTATAGACGCCATGGCAGTGTTCGAGTTATCAATAAAGGTCCAACAATGAGTACACTGCTTAATTTGCCAAACAAGATTGTATCCCCGGGAATGTATCTGCAGCATAAGATTTGATATTCTTCGACGGATATATATTGATAACTCCACTGAAAGCTCAGACACGTGTCAAAAGGTCTGCTGGCATTGATTCGGTCAAGGTTGACACAGGGATTGGACTAATATCAAATTAGTACCAATGAAAAGCTGCGTCTCTATTTGAAAAACAAAGTCTCCCAACTGACAGAGTACTTGGGGAAGCCTTCTCCATGAATGTGAAGATGCAGCAAGAGTTTAGTTGGCATCCTCAACAAATTCCAACAAAACCAGTTGTGTATGGCTCCAATATTGGTGAGCACTCACCGATGAGGGCAGACTCCTTGATCCTAATGCATGTACTTGATGCGTCCAAGACTGCCGGAGACTCAGGGAATAGATGTATTATTCGCAGCACGGGATGTCTTCATTTACCTTCATGGATTTGTCTTCAACCAACAGCCTTCCAGACGAGCTTCACTTTCACCGGAAAAGGAAAAGCGAAGCGCAGAAATGACATACGTGCAAGTTGTGCAGCAGTTGGAAGCAAAAACAAGAAGGTCTGTAGGTCTGCATGCTTTTAGAGGTAATGATTGGGGAGGGGAAAATTGCTTGGCATATCTAAGGAGTAGGTGACAAAGCCTAAAATTCAAGCGTGACGCAATGGGTGTATGTCCAGAAATTCGTGGAGGGATAGTTTCGACCTAGGGACAGCATGTAAAAATTTTCTTGAAAACTTTTGTGCATGTGTTATGTCCACCGAACAGCAACTGCAGCACATTGCCAAGAACAGCGCTCTGTAAAATGCAGGGGACTTTTGCCTAACACAATTGATTACTACATAACAAGTCCAGAAGGCTATCGACTCGTCATCATCTGTCGTGCGTGTGACGGAACGTCGAAAGCAGCTGAAACAAATTTGTACCAGGCTGCCTTATCCTTCATGGAGTTGATGGATTTCACTTGCCCCCCCCCCCCCCCCCCCCCCCCCCCCCCCCCCCCCCACTACAATCCACTTCTTTAGGCAATGACATCAGGATAATTAGCTAAGTTTCCTCCTGCCAAGGCTAGGTTTTCTCCGGTGGGTGTCCAGAAATCCAGGTGAGAGATAGGTTGGTCAGTGTCCACATGCAGTGACCTGCAAAACTGGAGAAGACGTCTCTTTTTATGGTTCTGATAGGAGTGGTATATTCTCCATATACCTCAGTTGGAAGTATGATCTCTCCAGCTGATTTTAAGTAAACTTTAAGAAGTGTATAACAGCCATGGATCCTGTCCTCAAGCTTTTGGGTAATGGTCCAAGTCTCAGCTCCATAGTTGAGTATACTCTTACACATGCCTGAAGAACTTAAGCTATCCTGACTAGGTTACGGTTAACCCATTTTAGTTATGTACGTCTGAATGGGAAATTTTCAATAAGCCTCTTTTTTTTTTTCTGGTGAATGGGATGAAAAAAAACACCGTCTTCGCATTTAGTCAAGTTGCATGATAAAAAGTTTTTGTCGTTCTAAAAAGGTGAATAACATGAGAGTATTAAACTTCTTGCTTCACGAAAATATTTATTGATAATGCCTACCACATAGAATAAGTTTCCAAATAACGTAGTAGGGTGAAAATAATCTTTGTGTATGAAAGACAATCCAAGATCAATAGTCAGGTTTAGCAAGGATTAGTGGTTTTAAAAATAGTAGAATCGTAATTTATATATTGATATTTGGGTTACATTCATGAAATTAATTAGAATCAAAAACATTTGTTAAATTTGTCTAGTGGCGGCCATTATGAAAAGCGCCATTGGTTGGCTGGTATGCTCACTGAAATAATAGGCATGCAGTGATTTGGAATTATCATCATATACATGCAATGCTACATGTTTGAGATGCTTAGTAATGGTATGCTAAGATTTTAAAAACAAGTGTATTAGATATGGCGGCCATTTGAAATCCAAGATGGCGGCAAAGCTAAATTAGATACAAGTAAGCCAGTGTGTTTTAATGAAATCCCTAGTATCACAAACATGGTATTGCCACCAGTGATTATTCTTCCACGTTGCTCACACGCCAGATATAGGACATAACATAATTTAAAGGGCGGCCATTTTGAAATTCAAGATGGCAGACAAACCAAAAATCAGTACAAGTAAGACGATGCTTTCAATGGAAATCCTGGTATCACAAAAAATTGGGTAATTGGCACCAATTTTACTCCTCTAAGTTTCTCCTAAGCCGAGATATGGGACAAAAATACTGAAAAATGGCGGCCATTTTGAAAATCCAAAAATGGCGACTCATGAAGGCATGGTTGAAAAAAAAAATGGACCTAAGTTTTGAACCCAGCACCCAAAATTGCCAAAGTAAGCTAATAAAATCAATTTTGGCACAAAAATCCACGGGAAAACACTAACAAACGTATATTAGCAAAGTTCCGAATTCAACAGATTCTTTACCGAATGAGGATTAATTATAGCTAGCACATAGCCAGAACTGTTAAGTTGCCCGGATTGTTGTTACCCGGATTGTTATATTACCACTGAAGGTTAAAACACAAAGACCAAATAGTTTAGTAGAAGCGGCTACGAAACCAAGGTGGTGTGGGTAGTGGTGCTGAGGTGTGTGTGTGGGTGTGTGTGTGTGGGGAGGGGGATCGTCTCTCCACTTTAGGAAGTAGGGAGGCCGCGGGCACCACCACCTTTCTAACAAAATCAAGTACTGGTAGGTCCAATGTTCGAATAATCCGGACTACTGAGCACCAGAAAGAAGCAATTGTTCTCGCCGCTTTGAAAAAATCAGCCGCCGCTGTTTAGTAGTATTACACACGCTTGTGCAGTATGTCTTTGTCGACTGACTTATAACACGAGATTAAGAATTACCCTTTAATTGGTTTT
Organism: Ophioderma brevispina; assembly: GCA_023653785.1. Classification (NCBI taxonomy): domain Eukaryota; kingdom Metazoa; phylum Echinodermata; class Ophiuroidea; order Amphilepidida; family Ophiodermatidae; genus Ophioderma; species Ophioderma brevispina. The sequence continues at coordinate 13,799 of JAMKCH010049237.1, read as the reverse complement.
ACCGGTAACAGGAAGTAGTCTCTATTAGGTAGTGATCCTTTATATAGGCAGCCTTTTGTACAACAAGGAAAGTTCATCATGCTGAATTGAAAGGGTGAAATGACATTTTTCTCTGTCAATGTTTTCATGCTGTATTTGCCTTACAGTTTTCAGTGGTAACGAAAGAACCAAAACTTATACTTACAGTAATGCAGATAATAAAGCAACAGGAAATATAGGTATGGAAAGGGTTTGGCTTTATGACATGTATAAACGACAGCAATAATTGTAGTCAGTTTTAGTGCACAGAGCTATATAAAACATGTAGGGTGCATAGCGGAAATTTGAAATTGGCCCATAGTAGTTGTAATAATGAGTATTCCTAGTTGAATACATGTTAGGATCACGTAAATAGAAAGAAATTGAAACATGACAATCAAAGCTAATTGACCGTTAAGGGGAACCTTGACCTACGAATACTTAAACTGTCGTGTTTACTTTCGGTTATCAATTGATTTCCTTTTACAGTTTTGAATCAGAATTATTAACTAATAGTGGTCATTTGAGGCAATCGTGACTGTGGAGAGCAGAGCATCATTCTCAGTGGTTTGTCTTCTATGAAGTTAAATCATTTAGGGGGGCCACTCGAGAAAGTATGGGCGTAATCCAGGAGGGGGAAAATTCTAATACAGGGGTAAAAAAATGAAAAAATGCTTGATTGTTGTAAAAGGTAACCAAAGTGTTCCTCTTTTACAAGGATGAAAAAGGTGGGTAGTTTACTAACTACAAGGTATGGTACCGAGTTAGTTATAAGACAAAATTCGTTCCAAAATGTCAAAGGTTCAGCACCAAAAGGTTAAATCATTCTTAAGATGGGATTTCTTTAAAAAATGGGTTCTCAAATTGTTCAACCTTTCCACAGGGATTGCAACAAAAGTAGTTTAACACTCTCATTGGGATTTGGTTATCGAGATAAATGAACAAACAAGTCAACCCGTGACCACTATTGATTTTCGAATTTTAAAAAATTTGTAGACGGTTTCAAAATGTTTTTGTTGAAAGTCTCTGATGAAGATGAACATTTAAGCCCATTTTTGAAGAAATCGGAGCAATATTTAAACCTTTCGTGATGACATTTGACATTTGAGGGTTGTGTTATATCTCCATAACCTAAGTTTAAGTAGTACAAACGATCCTTTTTTCAAATCTTGTAAACAAGACGAACCCCCCCCAACCCTTTTTTTTTTTTTGGTTTACTTTTACAGCAGTCCGTGCATTTTTTTTTGTCATTTTGACCCCTGGTATTATGAATTTTCCCCCTCCTGATTCCGCCCACACTTCGCGAGGGGCCACCCCTCCTAAATTTGTTTATTAACCTATAGTAGCCAATCCACTGAGAAATGATGCTCTGCTCTCCACGGTCACGGAATTGCCCCAAATGACCCAACTATATAGATATCATGTCGGGGAACCAACTTTATAATGGTGGTTTCAGCAGAAGTCGGCCGATGCTAGTCTTTCGAACATGCTCTGTGCGCCGGGTGCATGAACATACGCGTGTGTGAAAAAAAACATGTTCGAAAGGCTACCCTCTGCAGACGTCCGTCGCTGAAGTGGATTGCCTTAAAAGGACATGAGGACATTTCCAGACAGAAGCACCCTCAAGACAGAAGCGCCCTCAAGACAGAAGCGCCCTCATTTTTTTTAACCCGTTTTTTTCATAATGGAATACTTACCAATGTATTAGATCACACCTAAAGTGAATTAGCCGAATACGCCGTCTTTATGTAATAAGATGATGATTTAGTAATTTCTGTCGTGCACGACAGAAATTCAAAACATTGTTTCATATAGGGACGATGAGGATAGTAGGCCAGTTCAAAACATTTGCGGTTTTCATTCGTGTTTGTTTGTCCAATAAACCTTGGAAACGTTCTCGGTAGGTGGTCTACAACCAATCAAGTGCAATTTGAGAGAAATTTGTATCCTCCAAAAAATCTCCTCCTGTCACTGCCAGAAAATTTGCACATTTGAGGTACAAGCTAAAAAGAACCTAACGCATGAAACGGGCGCCTGTTATGGAACCGAAAACAGGTATAGAGACGGGTGGTTCAATAACTTTAGGTATAAGGATGGGTAGCAAATCTGTTTCATTTTTGGTATATTTTTTAGGTATATAGTGAGAATCCCCCCGGTTTTATAACCCCAAAAGGTCACTTTAGTAATACCTAAAATATGGCAAATTAATTACTCTATTAAATGTATTGAGCCATTCTGGCAGCACTATTTTTCACACTTGTGGTTTGCATACATTCTTTATACCTGATTGACCATTGGAAAATACACTTGTAACAGAAATGCAACCCTTTCACATACCTAATGTTCAAGAAAAAAGGACCGAAATAGTATTTTGGCATCCGGGTGTTTCGGCACAACAAGTGTCTCACAATACAACACTATGATACAAACTAAGCAAACCGTGATTGAAGCATTAATTGCTGAAAAAGTGCGTCACCTGAAGCTGATGCCTTCATGGTCAATGTGATCCGCCATGATATAGTTTGGCGGGAATTTGGCTCCTGCACGTGCTGTTAAGCACGGCCCAGAGGGTGTTTTGAACCAATCCCATAATGCATTGCAATATGCCTATACGTGTACAAAACTCATGTCAGTACTTAGGGATAAAAGGTGTACAAGAAGCTAGAGGACGACAAAACATTTCATAATCATGCTAAAAATTCCCTAAGTACTAACACTTTGGGGGCAAAAATGAGTGTAAAAGTCAGGATTTTGGTGGGATCACATGACCCTATTGAGGTGCAATTTCCCAAAACTGGTGCATTGTGGGATTGACTCAATACACCCTCTGAGCACGGCCTGTGTTCGGTACTCCCTGGAAATAATTTGCGCAAAACTATGCTACTAAATATTGTGCAAAACTACATCTTACAATACTATAACACATTTGTGCAAAACTATAAAATATTGTTGCAACCCTTTGAAATATTTGTAAAAATATTTGTAAAAGTATTCAACTATTCTGGCAAAACTATCGTATATTTTTGTCAAAAGTAATATTCTTGCAAAACTATTAAAATATATCTGCAAAACTGATTTTTTGTTAAACTAGAACATATTCTTGCAACCTTATAAAATATTTTTGCAAAACAAAGTATTAAATTTAGCGTTGCAATATATTTGGTTTATATTTTTATCTTTGCTATCTTTTAGTTGCGCTTGCATTGACGCCAACAAAAAAAATAAGGAAAAAATAAAAAAAATAAAATACATCGCGTCGTTTTTGGAGTTAATTAGCATGCACTAACGGAAGTGACCATGACAAAAATGAAAAACTTAATACAGTTACTAGGATTCTGATTTTCATAATGCATACGCCTATACTTAAAGGAAAATAAAAAATATTTTGGAAAGTATAGTAGGCCATGGTGTAATTATATTTATCATATCGCGATTCACTGTAGAAACCTATGTTAAATTATTTGATAACAAACAAGTAATCCTACAAAATACATGTATAAAATGGCCCGAGATAATCATATTTGTACTTATATGGTTAATGTATATAGTTCATTCTTTATCAATTAAATCAATCAGCAAGGTGAATTAACGCCGTAAGAAATGCAGAAACTAATTTGTGTCTTTTTCGCTCATTTTGACTATTTATTAAGGATACCAAGCAAATATTCCATGGTTAAATATGGTAAAATAACAGGACTTGGCCTATTCAGATTTAGCGATAAACACATACTTACATAAATAAATTGCATAATAATATATACCAGTATTCAAATCTGAGTTTAGGTTATTAAAAATCGAGTAGTGTTCAACGTGCGAGAATTTGGAGATGCCGGTAAGACAAAAATTAAAAGTGTGTATTAAGTATGCCCAAAGTGCACGTGATGATCCTTAATGCAGTGTTTAACATTAATGACTAGAGTAAACATCGCCTGCAAGACTTGATGTCCAGTCGCTAGTAACTACTTTGGCCCCATTGTTGCTCAGGTTTGCTTAGTTGCCACTTTTGTTTTTCAAATGACATTGCGTGTGAAGCTCAGTGTAATTGGATACTTTCATATTGCCATTAACAAAAAGTTGCACGCCTAAGTTAATTACAAAAGGTGGTATTCTGAAAGGAGAGTCTAACTTTAGTCCTGGTTTTAAACCAGGGTTAGTCATACACGAGGTGACCTTTTTCCATTTCAAAATAATGTGGAAGTTTAAATGTAACGGGTGAAAAAAATTTCCTCATGGATGGGCCTGTTCCAGCCATCCATGAGGAATTTTCTCACCCGTTACAGCAAATTTTAGAGTATGTGTAAGGAAAAAAGTCCCTTGTAGGACTAACCTTAAAATAAATAAAAAATAATGTGAGGATTTCTATAGCGCCTATCATCATCAGTATCAAGCGCTTTACATTTATTCCGCTGTTACTAGGAAATCATTAGAATCATTTCATTTTATCTAGGTGGGCTGCTTTATGGGCGCTCAAACTATCCACTTAGATTGTAATATTCCCCCTAACAGCTCCCCATATTTCGCTTGGGTGAACAGACGGCCAATTGAGAACAAGTATCTTGCCCAAGGGACACAAACACGTGGACTTCAGCGGGGGCCCTACGCCCCCCCCCCCCCCCCCCCAACTCACGAAGTTAGGATAGGAGTCCTGCGCTTATCCGTTGCCGACCACACGTGCCCTTCTCCACACCGTAACTTGCGTTAACTCAGGTCTAAAGTTGTTAGTCTCCCTTTCAGAATACTAGCCAAAAGTTTTGATGCTTTATATTATTAGTGATTACATCAAATACCGTCGAACTATGCTTACCTTTACGGACGAAAAAAATATTTGAAACGGAATGCCATAAATAATATTTTTTCTTCAGAAATTCATTTTGTTCAACTGCCTAGTGTTTAGTAATATTTGTTGCCCTAGGAAGTGTCGTCTGAAATGAAACGTTATAAAATAAGCAAGAGATACAAAAAAATTAAAAGATTAAAATGAAAGCTAATTATTAATCTTCCTTAACAGCAGAGTCTTGGATAATGCGACACTAAAATGAAGATGTTTTGTTTATACAGAACTAATGCCGAAATATAAGTTTGGTCTTGTCGGCGACTTGTTGACGGTTCTGTAAAGAACACCATTGGATAACAAACGGTCGCGACATCCTTGGAGATTGATACATCTCTTCATACGAAAGTCCATGTAAACGTTTGGGACAAGATTGACTTTTAGCGATTACAGATCGTGTGTCGTTAAGGCTTTTATAGCTTCGTGATGCGTGTTGTTTACACTTTACTGATTACTTGGATGTTTAAGCTGCTATTTAAGAATGTTGGTTGATAATGAGTACTTCATATCAGGAAAATATTTCGGGTGTCGAATATCGCACTATACCAGAATTCGCCTGAGCTGGACAGGAGGACGTATTGCATGAGTGCCAAGTTGGAAATTTGTGCACTATTACGATTAATACAACTGATAATGGCTGCTTCACGAGGAAATTCATACTTATCATTGAAGAAAATCAGTAGACCAGCAGTATGCAAGTCCACAATCAAGTCCTAGGCGGAAAGCGGCCATTTCTCATCTAAATTTTCATTCGACCGCACACGGAACTGCGGAAGAAAATGTTCTCTCGGGTCTACAGGGTTTTACCACCTAGAACAAAGGTTTCCGTTGCTGCAGGAGTTGTAACCACAAGAAGACCATCGATGACTGGAAGAGCCAAAACTCTTTTCTTTTTTTTACTCCCCCCTCCCCCGCTTTTTTCTTTTTTTTTTTCTTCTTTTTGTTCCTCGTCTTTTGACCACAACCTCTCTCTCGCAAATCGTCCACATCAAATCTTCCAAAAAACGGGCCACCAAGCCCTGGACGGACTTTAAAATTTGCAATTCCTGAAAGCAGTATGACAATCTCCAAGAAAGCCGAAGAGGTGCAAAAAGGATTGGATTTAGGCAACTCGTGGTGACTAAAAGAATTGCCCGCAACTGAAAACTTCGTACAGTTCAGCGCTTGACGGATAAGCGTGCCGTTCGAAGCTATGTTACATATATGGATAAGCCAAGAGCCAAAACCAATCATCAAGACCAATTATCAGACTTGAACCAACGTACAAGATGGAACCTCAAGACAAATTTGCTGCTTAGCACGAACAAATTGAAAGCATCTTAGAAAATATTAGAAGGACATTAGAGACTGCAATATGATTCCAAGCATTTTGCCACATACTCAAAAGTTAGCAGGGGAATCAAGCAGGAGTGAAGGACATGAATTAGAACGTTACCAAAGTGGATAACAATCGTGCATATGGAGAAAAGGAACAGACAGTCTGTTAGAGTCGCAAGAGGGGCGTTATGGGATCCTATGTTGGATTCCCTTTGTCGCCACGCATAAATTTTCAAAACAAGTCGCTGTTTTGTACGGCCAACAGTTTATGGTGGTTATTTAGAATGAACTAAATTTAAGATACAATCAGTGCAGGACCCGCTAATTTTGTAAAGGATTCTCATAACGGTTCAGGTATATGAGTTGTGTTTTTGAGTTACCTCAGGGATGATTCAATTCAATTGAACTTTTGGACTGGGTTGGCAAAGATGAAGGAACTTTTCTTGGAAAAAAATCAAATACTTGTGTGAGGAAGAGGCCCCCAGATAAACAAAATCTGCTATACTCCAAACAATAACCACAGTAAAAACAAGAATACTCCGGCAAAATGAACAACCACAACCGCCACATATGCACTTAACTGCATTCACGCACTTAAAAGTGAGTGTTTCATATTTGGATTCTTTAAAACAACGCAAAATTAGCCTATGAACATATCGTGTATGAAATTATTTGATATTGGAATCAAAATAGTTTTATTCAAAATTTCATGCATTGCAGACAATATCTACTGGCAAATTTATCCATAAATTAATAAATCTAACTACGAGTTTCTTTTCCACACAGCATTTTGAGATCCACAGCCTTAAGCTTGTCCCCCGACTTACCTGCACAAAATTATTGAGATTTTTATATCGTCTGAACGAATGGCAATAGCATGTGTGCCTTATCTTACCGTTGCATATATTTGATTTACTTCAGAAGAAATTCCAATTTTGTATTTCTGTCTGTAAACGGACTGAACCACACAATGGCCTATAGAGCAGTGTCATACGAACCATTTCGCTCATAACGTCAAAACACATGTCAGAATCAGCTGAATATTGTGAAATAACCCTTTCTTGATGAAGGTAAGACCCATTTTGGGTGCTTAGATCACAAAATGAACCTTTAAGTTCAAAAAAGATTATTCAGCGTTCAGAGAAAATAAGTGCATATAGTCTATCTTGTAAACAAGTTACGCATTGCGATTATCATACAGGTATTGTAAATGTTTACTTTTTTACCAAATTTTTTATGTCTTCAGTATTACCCGAGTCAAATAAATGAGTCCGTCTGTTTAGAAACATATACAATACACCATCGCATCTCGAGGCCTATAGTTTTAGGGGCTAACATATTTAGACATTTAAAAAGATCTTCCCAACATGTAATTAGCTGGTATAATAGTATTTAGAAAGATGCTTAAATTTTCTAATTATTCATTTTACAGTGCATTGAGACCTACAACTCTTTGTCTTCTTAACAACATTTCGCTGTACCACTGTGTTAAAACTTTAGCACCCATTAAACAATTGTTTGTTAATTTCATCCCCCCAACAAAACAAAAACAATGAAAAAGTAAAAAATTAAAAAAACCTTTTTTCATTTTTAAGAGGTGCATGTTATTCATTTTATTTTGCGTTCATGTTTTTGCTCAACCAGGCTTATAACTGTACACGAAATTTTCACCAAAAAAGGAAATAGCGTAGTATTGACTTGTCACATAAATTATAATCATTAGAACCTCATAAGAACCAAACGTGGGTGACCCGATCGAAAAAAACTTATACCCCTCACTTTATTCCACCCAAAATGAGATTTTTTGTATAAGAAGAAAATTCATATTTTATCATTACCCCAGTAAAATTTAAGGCATAGAAATGTTTCGTCTAGATCTTATGCAACCAAATGCTCACAAATATGGTCTCTCGACCTACCCTCCTAGCATATGGGCAAATTAGTACACACGTTTGCTTATCTCTAAACGGCTGGACCGATTTGATGTCTTTGTTGTTGATATGTTTAAAAAAAATCAAAGAAAAATCAGACCATGAGCGGGTCACCCCACCTGTAAATAGACACGAGATGGATTTTTGGAGGGATACAAATTTTTCTCAAATTTGCACTAGATTGGTCGCAAGTATTTGAAACTGTCCATGCAGTGGAAAGTCAGTGGCACAAAAAAGTATGTCGGCATGTTTTTTTTATGATATTTTCGATTAACATTTGTTGCGTATAGGTCTTGCTCTTTCGTTTAAACCTTCACTGTTAGAAAATTTTTCCGTTAATTTACGGACAATTCTGGTGGCAGCAGAACTTTCCAGACTCTTTAGGATAAATTGACAGATGTTTCTGTTAATTAAAGGAACTTTGGAGGTGTAATGTTACAGAACATTTGTCTCATATTATGGAAAAAATGTGCTTTTTAACAGAATTTCCCGTAATTTAAATTACGAAACGAAAAAGAAAAGTCCGGAAATTTGTTGCTGCCGAAAATGTTTGAAATATTTTCCGTAATTAAACATTTTATGTTTTTGCTTTTTTCTATTTTATTGTTTTCTAAAACATAATTTCCCCTGAAAATCTGTTTTCGTAATTTACACGACGGGAAATTTCTAACAGTGTTACTTTTAAAAAAGCGTGGAAAACGCTGAGAGAGAGCGCCTGAAAGACGGTAAAACCTCAAAACCAAAAGTCGCTAAATTTTTTTTTTGCGTTTCAATTAGAACTGTCCCACAATCTCGGCTCTGTCTTCGATTCGGGGCACAGTAGGTCAATTACAAAATTAATTCAAACTTATTTATTTGGAATGCACTTTTACAACAGTGCACTCACCAACACGGTGCACCAATTTTATAAAAACCCATAAAAAACGAAAATCCTAAAAATAAACAGAGATCATGGGACCCCCCTCCTGGACCCTTGACATCGGTACTGCTATTATGGCAAGCCGCAATTTATTAAAATTCGATAAACACTGTTTATGCCGATAAACACTGGTTTTTCGGGTGAAAAACATTGTTTTTTCGACTGATAACATTGTTTTTTCGCGAAAAACATTGTTTTCGATTGATAAAACTGTGTTTATCGATAATCAGGGTTTATCATCGAAAAACAAACATCGTTTTTTCGACTGATAAACGTTGTTTTTCGATAAACAGGGTTTATCGATAAACAGTGTTTTTTGAAAAACAATGTTTTCCACGATCAACTGTGTTTATCGAAACAGGGTGTATCAAATTGAAAACATTGTTTTTTATCAACTGATAAACTTGTTTTTTTCGATAAACAGGGTTTATCGATAACAGTGTTTTTTTTTCGAAAAACACGTTTTTCAACAACCGATAAACTTATTTGAGGGCACATGTGGTCGCAGTGGATCAGCGTTCAGGCCCGCACGCCACAGGTTGGCGGGTTCGAGCCCCGCTGGGTCACTGTGTTTCGTCGTCCTTGAGTAAGGCGCTTTTAACCTCAATTCTCCTCTCTACCCATGTGGTTTAAATGGGTCCAAACACAGGTATATTCAATCTGGGAAGGTAACAGACTCGCTGTAGTTGAGGTGTGGCGATCCCACTACATCAACATTATATGGAGTAGTCTGTCCCAATCGCTTGAAGAGAGATGGGCCCTCCATTCCTGTGTACACCGGTTCCGTCCCTTTACCTTTTACCTTTTAAAATCGATAAACAGAGGTTATGAAATTTGAAAAACATTGTTTTCGACTGATAACTGTGTTTTTCGAAAAACGGGGTTTAATCGATAAACATTTTTTTCGAAAACAATGTTTTTCAACTCGTAACCTGTGTTTATCATAACTTAGGTTTATCAAATTGAAAAACACTGTTTTCACTGATAAACTGTGTTTTTTGATAAACAGAGTTTATCGAAAAAACATTGTTTATCGAAATCGAAAAAACATTGTTTAGCTGGCGAAAAACATAGTTTTTCGTTTTTACTTTTTTTATTATTTTTATTATTTTTTGCGAAAAACAAAGTTTAATCGAGTGAAAAACATAGTTTATATCGAAAACGGTTTATTCGAATCGAAACATTGTTTATCGGCGAAAAAAAAAAAAAACATAGTTTTCGATAAACTGAGTTTTATTATCTAAAAACATTGTTTTTCGAAAACAAAGTTATCGATGAAAAAACATAGTTTTATCGAAAAAACAGTGTTTATCGAATCGAAAAACATTGTTTCTATTTCCGGCGAAAAACATAGTTTTTTTCGGGGGGGATAAACGAGTTTATCGTAATAAAGCATGTTTATCGATAAACTTTGTTTTTCGATCGAAAAACAGTGTTTATCGGCGATAAACAGTGTTTATAATTCCTATACATGGAGCTTGCCATATCGCTGACGCTTTGATCCAGTCACCCAAACACCCTCATATACGAACCAACTTGTCCTTGGATTGATAAAGTTCAATACACTTGGTTTGACGCGAGAAATTGCATTCCTCATTACCAGGCGTTTTACACCCCAGACCCTGAGATGGTCTTGTTTTTCAATAGGCATAACAGTGTACTGCGACAGGGACACGCTGACCACAATCATATTGCCTATAGTCAGTCCCTGAAGAAATACACATACTACGTGGAAAAATGTTATTGAGCTGAATTGTATTTTTCACCAGACATGCGAATATACCATTTAAACCACATATTCAAAATCCCATGAATCCCCTTTGGGGGAAAAAAATTATCCAAGATGGGCCGCCAAATTAGTTACATTGCAAAATAGGCTATATCTTGGCTTCTCAAGTAGATGTTTTGATGATTTTCGTCGAATCTAAATTATCCATGTTTTCCTTGATGCTGACATTCAAAATTCCGCCATTACATAAATTTGCTTTATCCCAACTTCAGAACAAGGAAAGAGGGATAAAGAACAAACAAATAAATTATATCTAAATAAATATATATACGCGAAATAATAAAAATGACTCCAAATAATATGATAAATGAATAAATTAAATAAGTGAATAAGTAAAAGATATAATAATAAGAGAATTTTGTAAAAGGGACTGGTTCAAAAAACGGAATTATGTAATAGGAAGTCCTCTGCAGGTGTTTTTCACACCCAAATGTTCTTTCTCCAATTTCTGGGATTCATCTTTTATATCTTTCACACTCCAGTTTCCATTTCTGGTACTTGGTTTAAAAATAGTAAATATGTATGGCCTCTTCTATGCAATTTCTTAAGACGTCTTGTGTAGGCCCATAATTAATCATGCGTTATGTGAAAAGTATACGAAAACTGCTTTATACTAACTTTTTAAGCAGTCTTTCGAATGAGTATTATGTTGAGCGGCGTACTGGTTCGCATTGTGCATTTTGGGAAATTGCCTTCTGATTAGTTCAAATAAATAACACCCAAGTCATTCTTTGTGGTTCGAAGAAACTAAGATGAACTAAAATCACTACTATTTTGGTAATTATAACAATCCTTTTCGGATTATTGCCTTTAACAACCCTCCTCTATATGCGCAGTTTGACTCTCAGGTCTGCAGGATGACTGCCAGGAACGTTATGTCGTGGGAAGATAATTATAGTGCAATGGCGCAAATTTGCAGCCCCATTTTGGTGGCCATTGGGATTGTTGACTTAAGGAAAACATCAATGATTTAGATTTAACCAAAACTGAATTCTTTGACCTCAAAAATTCAACACTGAGATATAGCTATTTATATACATGGCGGCCATTTTTGGATTTTGCGTGAAGGAAGTCATCAGTGATTTAGATTTGTACATGATTGGATTCTTGACCCCCAAAATATATTCAAAAACACTAAAATCATCACCATCTACTTTAAAAGCGGACATATAGCTATATGGCGGCCATCGTGGAATAAAAAAAATTTCCCCCCATGGAGATTTTGGGATGTTTGGATATGTTGTTGTATGATGCTTTCTGCTTATCTTGGTGCAAAAATCCGCTCAATAACAATTTTGTCCGGTCAAATACCCCAGGGACCACACGACTAGGCTTCTCGTCGCATTCAGTCGGAAATCCTCTATGTGTATAAAATTGTGGTTTACGTCTTTCAGGCGTTTTTATTCACAGAGTCCTTCACAGTTGAGTCGACAACTCTCCGTTTATGAAAAGTAGTATTTTCCATCATTTAGAACTAAAACAACGCATGAAAATCTGGCATTCCTACCTCTTTAGCGCAAAATTTTGATGTTTCGCCTATTTTCTGTGGAAAATGCCAATTTTGCCGACTCGCGAACTTTCGACGTTCGTTGTGGACGCCATACTGGGTAGGATTGGTACTTATTTTGTATTAATGGAAAAAACAGACCAGATCTATCCACTCATAAGCACCGGGTGCTCTATTAAAGAATTCCCGGTGTGGTAACACCCCTTAGTAAAACGTTTACAAAAAGTTACAACAATAATTGATAATAAGTGTTGAAAATGTATTATAATTATTCTATTATAATAATAATAATAATAGGTGAGATTTATATAGCGCCTTATGCATTGGCCTCTAGCGCTTTCACAAATTGTCGCTGATCACGTGGCCCAACCATACCATAAACCATTTATCATCATTTCAAGGAGGCAGCAGATCGGGATCAGCGCTTGCCTATCAGCAAACATACATCTAGATAACCATCCGCAGCCGGGAACCACTTCCCAATCTCGCATGGGTAATCGAGACAACCAAGCCGGTTATTTCTTTCCAGGGGGAAATTACAAGACAGCTGAATCTCATAGGGCTCGAACGCATGCCTATACGCATGGATGGACGAGCATACACTGGAGTCGCGCGCTTACCTGATTGAGGCCGATCTTGTCCGCTTATTATGATGACCTTCAATTGCACTATTATTTGGGGCAATTTGGATGTCATTGTGATTTAGTGACACTACTAACGGACAATCTAGAAAAGCAATATTTAAATTGTATTTTGTGACACACGGCTGATACATTATTCATATCATTTCAAGATTTTGGCGGCTTTTTTTTAAGCGTCAATATTGTTAGCCTTCGTTTTTTTGCAATCACATAGTGTATTGTTGCAAATATGTGAACAAACCTAATTTAAATCAGGACAAACCTTCTCGAGCACGTTGTAAGACTCAAAAATAATATTACATTGGAATTTGGACGGCCATTTTGAAAAGCGCCCTCATTTTGACCATTTATTGATTAATTTGTTATCACATTTTAACTTCTTTGAATAACTTTAATCAAAACTATGCAAAATTTGGTGAAACCACGCCTCATACATGCTTATTTAAGCCATATATACACTATGGAATTGTGTCGGTCATTTTGAAAGCCCCTCATTTTGGACTTCATAGTAATTTCTGCAATACAAATGCAGCATCTTTATTAATGCCTCCAATTAAAAGGAATCGTCATCAAACATGCCCTCCATAATATTTATTTAACCCTCACACTATTGGGATTTTAGCGGCCATTTTGAAAAAAGCGCCTCGACTTAAAAGTTCTCAGGATACCCCCTGTTTACCCTCAGATATTCTTTATTCCCCACGAAAAACTGGTCTAGGAAACACATTTCTCCTTCTCCTGTGGCCCTCTCTCAATTTTAACCCGGACTTCTGGGAAACGTGGGCAACTTTGTAAAATAAGGGGGTAAAATTAGTACCGTGTGGGTAAATTGGAAATCAATTCCAA
>JAMKCH010049236.1:0-11041 GCA_023653785.1 Ophioderma brevispina | reverse complement strand
ACCACGACGCGCTTGTAATAGCGGGTTATGATTGCGACGGACTGCCGGTGAACATACCGGTCGTTGGCAAATTCAGCCAGTTTTAAATAAATTACGCACGGGGCGCTGTGAAAGCAAAGTTATGATTGGCGAAGACTGGCGGTGCTACGCTGTGGAAAAAAGAGGAAATGCAATAAAATTCCAAATCCGATGACGCTCCCCATGCAAAGTTGCGTTTTAATAATATAGAATATAATATTCAATTTTGAGAGCCCATGGACTCAAGAGCTCTTCATATTTATTATTCAATGTTAAAAGCAACATAGACAACCAAACGATTACCTGAGTATACCGAGAAAAAAACCCCAATTCGACTTCATACTTTAATTTAAACAGTGTTCAATACTGAAATTTAAACTACTTATAGATGTTAATAAATATAGCACCAATGTTGATTAATAATACTATTCACGATTGTTCAATACTTCCTAAACACTTTGCTTTATTAATAATTAAATAACACATCACGTCCAGATCGACAGCGATAAACATAAACGTATGTAATATACTCACGACACTCAAACTAAAGTGTATAAACTGTTCGCAGAAGAAACAGGATTTTCTTGCAAATGGACCACCTTTTACTTGCACGCATTTACTGTCACAAAAAATTAAAGGAAATCTACCAAAAACACGCTGGCAACGTAAAAAAACACCAAGTTTTAAAAAGAGTAGAGCATAGAAAGTTAATAAATCTAAAGATAGCCACCAATTATACTCAAGTGCGTCTGCCCATGGCAAACTTGTCCCATTTCTTCTCCCAATGCAAAAGAGAAAAATGCCCCTTTCCCACTATCAACCTCCATACAGCCCTAAATATTTAAAATTATAGATTTCATGTAGAGGCGCTGATGTAAGACCGAGTTCAAAAACAGTTGCTCTTCTTGTGAGGAAACCAGAGCAGCGGGAAACGGATTTCGTCTTATTATCTTCTTCCTACCGAGCGATGAGGTCTCGAATCATTGAAATAAGACCAATCTCCAACAATAAGCAATCAAGCAAGAGAACAAAACGAAAACTAAGCAATATCAACTTGAAAACTTATTCAAGTCAGACAAGACGGCCTTTACACAAGACATAGGGTACTAATTCCAAACCCAACTGCCAATATAACCTTAACAAGAACAAGTGTCAAATCAACAATTGGGTCTAAAGATGATGGTTCCTTTAATGACAATGGGACGTTATCAAACAAAGGAGGAATCGGGGAAAAGAAGAAAATGGGACCAAGGTTGCCAATGGGGCAGACGCACTTTGAGTATACTTGGTGCTATCTTTAGATTAGGTAACTTATATGGCTCGTACTCTTTTTTTAAAACTAGTGTTTTTTTACGTTGAACGTGTTTTTGGTAGATCATTCTTAACGTGTTCAAATACGGTAATATGGAATCTCTTTAGAAAAACAAATACTTCAAATATGATCCTTACAAAACTCCATTATTATCCTTCTTTAGAAAACAAAGATAGATTTAATTTATTGATTCCTCTCTAAGTTTTTTGGGGATTTGTTCACAACAAGAGCAAGGGTGATGAAGTTGAATCGTTCCTTAAACCTGCAAATTAAAATAATTACAAGGGTCAAGGTATTATAGAGGTCATGAAATACACCTCTAAATTTTTTCGAAAGTGGTAATTCTGCCAACGCAACTTTAAACAATAAGGGTTTGAAGATGATGGGTGTTTTAAAGATAAACATTATGTAAATACAAAACTGTAGATATTGAACATGTTTGTAAACATCGAGCATATTTTCTAAACAAGGGTGAAGATGGGTCGTTCTTCAAAGATTCAATTCGCCGAAGCCACCTTATATGGGGTTTTGTAATGAAGGCCATTCTATCAAAACTTTATATACTTAAATTGGGCCATCCCCTTTAATCCCCAAAAATGCAAGACATGAAATATCGCGATTAGCCCCACAATGCACCTGGATAGGGAATAAAGCATAAGGCAGCCATTTGTGAATACTCATAATGTTACTAACAAACAGCTGCCATATGATTTATTCCGTATTATGGGACAGTATGAGGATATTACCCGTTTGGTTTCTTGAACGTTTAAAACTTGCACAAGTATTTACCCTTCCTTTGAATCGAATGGATAATATCTCCAATTATAGTCCTAGTCCTAAACTGCAGTGGGCTAGAAATCCGCGCTGTTGCCGCTGACCTATGCATGCTAAAACGTTGCAATATAAAAAAATTATATCCAGTGTAATTATTTCAGTTGCAATATTTTCGATGAGTATAACTGTCATGTCAGACGTTGAAGTTTGCGGCAGTAATTACTTTTTTCAGAAGGGGCAAAGGGGCACGTTTACGTTGATTGCTCAGGATCCAATTGGACGTTATGCTAAGGGTGCTGAAGTTGATCTCGTGCAGTACAGACGCAATGCTTCCGAGCAAATGAAGAACTGAGGGTGCGGTCTACAGACGATGGACACAAATGGTGCGAGTAAAAACTGGAACTGCCTACAGACTTGATGAAAGTCCTTCCCTGAAGGCTCCCAGGGTAAGAGATGACAACACCTTGAAGAGAGTTCCAAAGGAGGACTGTCCTTGCTCCTTGGGAAGAAGGAGTATACCTGTACAGCTGGGTGCGACTGGTAATGATTTGGTACTTTTAAGTAGTCTTTAAGTGGGTGATAGTATCTAGTATTGGTCTGAGTCATTGGAATGAAGAGCTGTGTTGGATTAATGGCGACTATGTTGTTTTGTATTTTATATAACATGTTCAAGCTAGCTGCATTTCTTCTCCACTCCAGAGACTTCCATTCAAGTTCTTGTAACATGGAGGTGACACTGTCTCTGCGCTGATATTTCTGCATGACAAATCTGGCACCTTGGCGCTGCATGTTTGCAACCTTTGAGATATCTTTTGGCTGTGGCTCTATACTGAACTGCAATACTCCACATGGGGTCTGACAAGGCTAATATATATGTGCTTGCTCACGGATCTTCATCGGGCAGTTCCTTAGATTTCGTCGCAGGAGACCGTCCTGTTGGCTTTGTGATGTTGCCAATATGTTTTTGCCAGGACATGTCAGTGGAGAATGTCAAGCCTAAGTAAGCTAGGTAGCTGGAGACATTTGTAAGCTGGCTCTCTCCCAGATGGTATTGGACATTGATGATCTTTATGTGTCGCGTAAATCGAATTAGATGGCACTTATCGGCATTAAACAGCATCCGCCACTTTTTGGACCATTTGTGGAGGAGGTCTAGATCTTCCTGTAACTTCATACTGTCATTGGTAGATGAAATTGACCGATACATAAGGCAGTCATCGGCAAACAACCTCAATTTAGACGTAATTCCATTTGGGATGTCGTGTCTAAATGAGAGAAATAACAGGGGGCCCAGCACTGGTCCCTTGAGGGACACCAGATGTTATAGGAGTCCAGTCTGAGGCCTACTCTGACCATCAAATTTGACGACCCTTGGTGACGTTGAGTTAGGAAGTTCTCACATCCACTGCAGCAATGTTGTTGGCAATGTTAGTTTGCACTGTAAAATTAAACGTGTGCAGAAAATTCACCGAAATTTCAGGGGGAAAGCTTCCCCAACCCACCTCTGGGCAGTACGCTACTGGACTGTTTAGGTTTACCGCCACCGCGTCGAAACACACTCGCGATAACACAACTATTTTCAGGTCCGTCGCCATGGGGGGGGGGACACCACCGCGATCCTCAGAACGAAAATTAGAAGAGAAAAAGAGAAGAGAGAAGGGCGGATAGAGAGAGAAAGAAAGCGAAGAGAACGAAAGCCTAGAAAACAGGGGGACCGGAACAAGACAAAGAAACAACAAAAGAGAACGGCGGCAGAAGCATAAGTTGAAAAACTCATGGACTTAGCAAAAATTCCAAAATATTATACACCAATATTTAAAACGGATTCCCCTCAAGGGCCAACCAGTTTTGTTCAAGTAGCCCACAGTAGCAATAATTGTAATGTGCCAATAGTACGTGTGATCAAAAGGGAAAATAAATTTAAGAAACCACAGCATGGCAGTGGCCATGGGCAAACGGGAGGGTAGCCATGGGCCTTTCCCCATGGTTTGGTCTTCCAGAAATTTTCAGTCGGGGGTTTGAGTTGGTCAAGAAAAGATATTGGTAAGGATCGGGTCCCTAAGCCCCCACAGCATAAACTTAATCAGGATTTCGATTTAGACCACCTACCACAGGAACGTTCCGAAGGTTTAATTTATTGGACAAAAAGTACAAAGAGGAAAACAGCCAAACCTTGTTTTGAACTTGCCCTGACTCTCGTGAAATTGTCCCCATAGACACCGTGCTTTGATTTGCCGTCGTGTACGGACAGAAAGTGAAAATTCATCAGATTATTACATAAAGACGGAGCGTATTCGGCTTAGTCACTTCAGGTGTGATTCTCTAAATTGGAAAGCATCCAAAATGCAAAAAAAACCCGGGTTCGAAAAATTGGGGGCGGCTTCTTTCTGGGAAATCTCTTAGGTCTCTTAAATAAGTGGGCCCCGAAACGCGTGCGGTTAGTTGCATTGTTTTATATGCTACTATATGCTTCAGGACTCTTATACTAGCTTATACTGCGGCAATAACATTTTTCAGTTCACACCCCCCTGACAAAATGTCTAGCGCGCGATGGCCCTGCCTACTCTTATTAATGGTTATAGAGGATAATTGAAATAATCGATCGATTTTTTTTGATTTTTGGATATATTGTATTTTTGATGTAGTGAAAATCTGAAATAAAAAATGGGGTTCACCGACTTCGTTTTTGCGCTATAGGCTGTTCAACAAAGTGTATTATTTCAAAATTTGTTACAGAGCCTATGGGAAAACCGAAAAATGTTGCCGTTTTCCAGGCATAAAATATAAATAAATCGATCGATTTTTGAGTTTTCTACTATGTTAAGAACTGTTACAAGATCATTTCGGTGCACCAATTAAAACTGGGTGAGTCACCGACTTATTTTCGAGAAAAAACGAGAAATAGCCTAACAATTGCAATTTTCGCCTCAAGTTGCGTCCTATTTACACGAACAAAAGCGCGCAGCTTACCTTGCGTATTGACGCACAGGAATAAGCGCAAACCAGCCAGTACGCCGTACGCGTTCGAAAGAGAATGGTCTTGTTGACAGGCAGCAGCAATAAACTTGCAGTGTGGGTGCGTGAGTGGTGGTGAGTGAGTGCAGTGATGGAGTGAGGAGTGAGTGAGTGAGTGAGTGATCGATGGAAGCAGTATGAGTGCAGCGATTTTTGTTTCAAATTAAGCAAACAGATACTGTTTTGAATATAGGCCTACAAGGAAAATATGAAATTAAGGTACATTCGTGTCATTCGGGGATATTGAATAAAGGGATCCTATTTTTTTATCAGATCACAAATTTTTCCCACATTAAATTTCATACGTTTCTAAACGTTTCGGGTTCTTAACTTACAAGTTAAGATCATGAAAAGCATTCCCCTCTCTTCCTGGCTTCCAGGCGAAAGAGATGCCTTTACGTATAGGAAAGTTTCTTACAACTAACTTTAGAAATTAAAGGCCATCATTGTCTCCTTAAGGCAAACGGCAACAGAAGGTTTCTAACATTTTTCATAAAACCACCAAATTATAAGAACTGCATGTCGTGACCTACGTACCTCTGGGCTGTGGTGGTCATGACATCCGTCAATAGGTCAACAGCCTTGGCAAAATTGGGCAACGCATTATGCATTAATTAAAACACGTACAAAGACAACTCCCCGACACACCCGTCTAACATGTTTGTGTCGTTATTAGTTTTATTCGTTTTAATGTCGTACATGGGCGGTTTGGTCAGCAATCGATGACCCTTTACCCGACCCCCCCCCCCCCCCACACACACACCCAAACCACACACACCCGCACCTCACACTATAAAACGATTCGGACCGCATGTTGCATGTGATTGGCAAAATTGGTATTTACGAGCGAAACATGAAACGAGGCAAAACTACAAACAAACGCAACATTCCCGCGGTTAACTTCATCTGTTCATGATCACGCGCACCTAAGAAAGATCTCCTACGCTCTGACTGCGAGTGCGTAATGGGGCGCAAATGACACGCAGTACGCAGAATGCGTTTTCTCTTCAATTATCCTCTATAACCCTGTAGGGGTTGACGTGTGATTTGTATAGGCGCAAGCTGCTTTACACTTCAGCATTCTGTTTAAGCCCAGTCATGGACAATGGAAGAATTTTAGGTTTTGAGCTGCGAAGGTATCATGCGCATTACCGCGAATAACGGTGCGCTTGTTTGCGTTTATTAAAATCGCGCATCTCTACGCCTGCGTTCCTGCTTTGCTGCACGCCGAATGTGGCGCGGATTTTACTTGCCGCCCAACAAGACGCCCAATTGAAAAATGTCCAATTTCCAGTGGTTTCGGCGTGTAATGAAAAAGTAAGCGGTACCCTCAGTTTTTTATTTTAAAATTTTGAGAACGGCATCGGGACCGCAACATATTTAGAAATTCCCAATTTATCTAGAGGTTTTTATTTTGTAGGCGATCTAAAACGTCAAATTTTTGACTTTTCCCATAGTACTGTGCGTGGTTAAAAGTGACAACATACCTTTTTTTTTTTGGCTAATCTCAAAAACAAAGTCGGTGACCCCCATTTTTTATTTCCAGATTCTTAATCAGCACCGTGGTAAATACATATATGTGAATTATGGAAATTTTTATCGAGTAGATCACTACGTCAAACCCCTTAACCCAAGACTTAAAATCAATCTAAAAGAGTGAGTTGATGGAAAAGTCTAAATTTGGATTGAAAATTCAATGATTTGGTTTGCATTTTCAATTTAAGACTGTTTTCAATCTTTATTTGGACTTTTCCCTCACCTCAATCTCTTCCATTTAATAGAGTAATTTTCACCGCCATCAGTATCATTCCATGACCGAATCTGTACTCATGCACAGATTTGTTCAAAATCTAGCCTACCAAACGCTAGTCCGCCCCTGTATGGAATATGGTAGTTCCATATGGGACCCACACACAAAGGAACTCATACAGAAGTTGGAAGGGGTACAAACAGAAGTGCCCGCTTTTTCATGGGGGATTATGGAAGGACAGTCGCGTACCAGTAAAAAAAAAAAAAATACAATGAAGGAAAAAACTTGGATGGATCTTTATAACTCAGACGTAAATTGACAAATAAACATCTTTCATGAAGCACTCCTGTCGCCTCGCCATACCGTTAAAAGATCTTGCGCCGGTCCACGATCTTCTCGACATATATCAATTTAACTCAGATCAACAACAAATAAAAACTGTCTAAAGTACTCATTTATACCAATGACATGTAGACTGGAACCACTACCAAATTACATCACCAACATAAGGATAAGAAATTCAAAACTGAAGCTAAGAAACACATAACCACAGCCAAGAACTAAAGAACCCACCAAGTCCGCCATTGAAAGTGCACCATCCTACCCGTTTTGCCCCTTTTAGGGGTGTTGGTTAGTAATCAGACCATAACAAGAACCAGACCGAACCGTAGCACTGCGCTGTCGCCCGCTAGTTTGGTAAAAAGGTGAAGCTTCGCGCGGTCGATGTGAGTGTAGGGTTATTCAAAGGTCTCAAAAAAAAAGAACAACCAAAAAACAAAAAAACGGCCGCATGATCTCCTCGTACGCGTCGTGTGTGAATCATGATTGCACTTACTCCATCGAACCTGAGAGTTTGGTATCATTAGAAAACTTGTATTTTTCTTATCTCATCGCAAAAATATTTTGTCTGAAAGTCTTTTCCGACCCTTATGTTGCTACACAGCTCTTTCTTTAGTCCCAGAGTCCCAGGTATCGATAACGCGTGGCTTGGGCCGGCCGATTGCGCCAATCCCCAAAAGTTGGCGGACCGCGGACACTATATATTTTTTGATAACCAATACATCTCACAAGATGAAAGGAAATGGTGGCTTGTGTGAAAATAGGTGAAATTATTCGGAGTTAAGTAAAAAAATACCAGATTAAAAAAGTCACCAATGGGACGTGATCTTTTGAATGTGATGTTTAGAAATTTCAATCAGCTGGAGTGGATTTTGAATATCAAGTAAGCGGTTTATTTGTTGTATTCAAAATTTGATCCATTTCCCATGAAAATGATAGGCGAATGCACCGGCCGGCGGCCCGAAAATTCATGCTTCAATTTCACTGCTTTCAATTCAGCGTATCTTCATGTCAACGACAAAGGAATCAGAGTGATGTATTGTTACAGTCAGTGCAGTGTACTATAGTTTGAGTAATTAAATTTCTGGCCATGGCGTCATTGTACCCCCCCCCCCGCGTTGCTTGTTGCTAGGCAACTATAAAAAATCCTCAAGCTTATATTCTGCATGTATGAAAAGCCAGACCAAGGTCATCATAAAGCATTGAAGAAGAAAATCATTAAATTGGACTTTAATGTTCTTGAATGAAACATGAAGGTCAAAATATTTTAATGCATTCCCGAAAAAAATGCCCATTTTACCGAGAAGAGAGTTCACAAATTCACAATTTTCACACCATAGTGTAGTACAACGGAGTAATACTGAAAATTTCGGGCATGTCAGCCGAGTTCATTATCAATTCCTTTGCATTTCACATTTCGAATCACCCTCATTCTAGATATAACGAAATTACATAAGTCGAATCGGTAGCACGAATCCCGACAAGAATATCTGCACAATACTCCCAAAAATACAGACTTTAAATATTTTATTTTCATCGAAGAAGCAGAATTGCAGGAGATAACTAACAAGTACAAGTAGGTGACATGTGATAAATACTGCGGCATTAGGGTTATTTTTCTTGTCAATTGACTTCCGACGAACACTGCGTCGGCAAGATTACCTTTATACAGTGATTGATTTCGCTACGCTTTTCATTGCATTATTGGCCTTTACGTCGTTCCCATGCCGACCACCATGTCAAAAACGACGTACAGGTTCCCTGTAATACCCATAGTGGTCGATCAAGTAACCTTTACGAAGCCGATATTTCTGAACGGGAAACAATGCGGACCAACTTATGTGCTCTGCTCTTCAAAATTCCTTGTTCGAAAAAGTACTTACAGTTTCCAAAACTCTCCAGAGACAGTTAGTCAAAACAAGCGAATAGCCTGCCCGTAGTCCATTCATAGTATAATTCCTTACATGCTTATCATTGTCCCAGTAACTGTGTGACTTCAGGCAGTGTTATCTTTCACACATTTGGACGTTATAATTTCACTGCCTCGACAAGTCCAGGGCTTTAACAGGTTTTAAAAGCCGTTATAACCCAACGTGGGTTCAGAACGACTGTGAAACACAACAACTGCGTCATTTGGTGTACATTAAATGCTTTTAGACGCTTAGTTTCATACCTTTGCGTTGTGGGTTTATTTGGCTTTCTTATTGCGTAAGTGTTGCAACACATCGGATATTAATAATGTTTCTTCAAAAAGAGTTTATTTTGAAATA
This sequence comes from Ophioderma brevispina, assembly GCA_023653785.1. Taxonomy (NCBI): domain Eukaryota; kingdom Metazoa; phylum Echinodermata; class Ophiuroidea; order Amphilepidida; family Ophiodermatidae; genus Ophioderma; species Ophioderma brevispina. Next base: position 1,563 of record JAMKCH010049236.1, on the reverse strand, counting down.
GCCACTTTTGCACGTCTCCTGGTTTCGCACTCCATCTTTACTAACTGATTACGGTTGTGAGTTGCGTCAGATCGATTTGATGTGCCAAATTCGACTGTAGTAGGGAGAAATCGGGCGCATTATTAGGCGTTTCAATTTGATGTCGGTTACCAAGGCAACGGGAGGAAAGCATCGCCGGAAATGAAGCCCAAATACACCCGCCGTAGTGCACCGCTCATCCCAATGCGACTCCCAAATTTATAGATCCCTGATTCGACACCAAGTGAACCTACGGCGGTGTGGAACGTACGAGGGTGAACGTTAGTCTCTCACGCAATCCCAATTTCGATTTAATCTTTTCGCAGGTTGACCACAGCCCACTCCAGTGAACGTGGGTAAATCAACGGGGTAAATACTTCCCGCACGCCTAAAGTAGCCGAACGACATAGTGGAATATCGCTTGATATTGTGATCAGCGTATTGTTCTTGTTGTCGATCGAGTAAACATGGCAGGATTAGACGAAGTAATTACACAGAGATGGAGCTCACAAATTTGATAAATTTTACCTTGTAGAACCTAGATCAACTTGTTAAAACAACGCTATTTTGAAGGTAAGGCTAGTGACAAATGTATTTGTGGGTGTGTATCCAGTGCAGCATTATATTTTGGGCACAATACGTTTGAATTTTGCTTTCACCTTCTAAAAGATCTTCTTCTGCACAAACCCGTCATGACTAGATAGTCAACGATAACGACAACATAAAAAAGTTAAGACTATCTAGTCATGATCATCAGGACTAGCTTATCATAGGCCTAAATTATAAGTCCTGCACTCCCCGCTCCCCGGGCGGGAGTATTGGACAGTGTGTGCCTAGGTATGCACTTTTGCTCCTTGGGTATTCAATGTTGATGTTGTACATCCTATTCTGATCAAACCGGGTTCCCATCAAACACGATTAGCAATGGGTTTGCAAGAAGGTTATGATCCCACTTTGTGATAATTCCCGGATTTTGGAAATTACTTTGAGAAATTACAAACAAATTGTAAGTCAGATTATTTTCTTACTTTGTAGATTCGGCCTATATTCTAGGAAATGAAAATAAAGATGTGTATTTTTCGAAAATATGAGACCCTCAGTGCTCGGTCAAACATTGGTATGAGACCGTATGCCTCTAACTAAGCTATAAACAGAAACAAGAAGAATACAAATAAGGATTTTGAGCAACTCAAAACCAACCTTCAACATTCTATATTAGGCCTATACTTATAATATTGCGACCTTACTCAAAGTTTTTGGGCCGTTGTACCGTATATGAAGTATAGTAAAAGTCTTGGGAATAGAATTGGTAATTGCGTCTCTGAGCGGCAGGGGGATTGAAAAAGTGTCATTCAATGGCAGCCTTAGTGTTTGCAATATCAACATTAAAACTATGCTGAATGCGTACACACCAATCATAGCTTGGCATTGTTCTTGATCTCAACCCAACTTGTGGGTAGATATCACAACGTAGGTAGGTTAGTTGCGGTTCGCAACGGTAGGGTTGTACAACCAGGGGATTCACCAGTCCCCCCCCCCCCCCAT